>RCUC01151746.1:0-78009 GCA_003697995.1 Taxidea taxus jeffersonii | reverse complement strand
ACTCCTCCCCCTAAACTTAATTATTTTATAAAATATAAAATAAAACAATAAAATATTTAAACTTATTTTCCATTACTTCATTATTGAATTATAGAATTTGTCAGTTTCTACCAGCTAACCACATAGACAAAATGACTTCAAAACAGCTGTGAAATTCCTTAAAAATTTTAAAGTGTCAGAACCTAGAATTAAAATATTTTAAAAATTCATTGGTGTATGTTAATATGTGTGTGTGAGTGTTGTAAAATCTTATAAGAATCTAATTCACATACCATTTAATTCATGCATATAAAGTACACAGTTCAATTCACAGAGTTATGCAGTCATCTCATAACATAGAGTTATACATCTCATAACACAGAGTTATGCAATTATCTCAACTAATATTTAATCTTAGAATATTTTCATCACTCCCAAAGGAAACCCCCATACCACTAGAGGTTGCACCCTAGTCTTTTTTTTCCCCAGCCCTGTCAAACACCAATCTACTACTATTCGTATTAATGGGTTTGCCTATTCTGGACATTTTGTATAAATGAGATCATATAATAAGTGGTCATTTTTTTTTACCAGGTTCTTTCATTTAACATGATGTTTTCAAGATTCATCCACATTGGAGCATGTGTCAGGATTTGATTTTGAATTTAAATTCTAAAGAACAAGATATTTTAGTCTAGTTAAGTCAATTAAGCAAGGAACATTTCAAAGAATAGTCACTCTCACCTAGAATCACCATACTTTTGTTTTGAGGAAGAAAGTGTATTTCTCTCCAATTTCTAATACGTACTTTGAAGACAATATTGCCTTATAAATGCTGAGTGAGTGAGTCAATGAAATGGATGTGAAAATGAAGTCAGCTCTAAAGTTGCCCAATCTCAGCTGCCACTAGATTTCTTAACATTAGACAGAGACACGAGCCAAAGAGTTTCTTGAAATACACCATCAATAGTAACTATACTATGAGTCAAAAAGATCATCAACAACATTAGGGAAGTGAAGTTATGAATAAGTAGTTTATAGACCAGGGGTGGCTAAGAAATGACTCTTCCATTTCTACAATTTTTAAAACAATGTGTACTCAATAAATAAACTAACAGCACTTGCCAATCAAGGACGAGTAAAAACAGAAGAGAATAAATGAAAAATTATCCAAACACACAAGCAACTGTACTAATGTCTACTTTCAAGAACAGCCTGCCAAAAAACCAATTTGTCTTGATGGATACTGTGAGAACAACCAGAATTTTCACAGTGAGGCTCCTGTACCTGAATGACCATTATATTTTTCCATTTCCACACTCTAAGGGATCATAGAGGGCAGAACCAGCTGTGTGAAATAGTGGAACCACTGGGAGGTCAGTGAAATGCAATTCAGATAAAGTGAAAAACCTTCCAAATAGTGCCAAGGATCTTTTTAAGCAGATGTCTGATATAACAGTGATGACTTGAGAGGAGAATGAAGGTGGAAGTATGTTTTTTAAGGAATCAGAAATCCCTGTAAAATGAACGTCTTGAAACAAAGTCCTGCTAGTTACAAATATTCCGTAATTTTGCACAGATGTATTTTCGGTTTTCTAAGCAATGATTGTACTGGAATGTCAGGTGGGCTTGGGAACACTTCATGTTAGCTTTGTGGATGATTCTGCTGCCTTTTGTTATTTGTCTGGGGAGCACAAGCGGAGGGTTGCAGTTAAGTTTAAAGGCCACAGTAATTTGCATGTATAGTTGGTGATCTTTGTCAAAAGTGCTTTCCAAATATAATTTATAAACCAGAAGTACTAAGAAGGAGGGAAAGAGAATTGCATTGCATAACTATTTCTAACCCAGCAGAATGATTATTAGTTGGAAACTATTAAAAGTAATTCTTTAAAATAATCTGGATTTGAAAAACTACCTTTAGACTAGTCACTTTGGAATTATCTAAAGTTTAGAGAATGGGAATGGAGCCATAGGTTTAACATGATTTTTTAAAGTAGTAAATACAAATAGATTAAAAATATCTAAGTATTTATTGTAGTACTTTTATTTATAAATGGCTAATTATAGACATATGAACCCAATTATAAAGTGAAGCTTGTGACTGGATAACCTGAACCATATAAATCTTAAAACCTTAAGATATTATTGTTGCAATGACTGTAGAAGAGTAGAATGTATGTAGAAATTTATCTCTGGATTTCCTATCAATGAATGATGTCTTTAAATAATCCTTAATAGGATGTTACTTTTCTGGGTTTCTGTGTATATTTGATTAAGTAAAATTATTGGTTGCCTGTAATGTTCTAGATAGTGTGATAAATGTGATACATTCAAAGTGCCTGCAAACAAGACCAGATAGGGAATAAAATGAGGAGGGTACAGGTGAGCAAAGAAGCAAAGAGGCTTCATTCCCAGCTCCTGTTACAGTTCCTGGGATGTGATGGGGCCCAATAAATAACTGATCCGTGACTGAAGGAATGAATGGGAAAGTGAATGAGCAGAAGTTCAGCCGGCTGAGAGTGGGAGGGTTCGTCCCAGCCAGTACTTTATTTACCTGGTCATATCTTATAAACACAAACTGGAAAAGAAAATAATAAAAGCCACCACACACAAAAAAAGTGACTAGGATACAGTACCTATATGCACAGGTTTCTAGTCTATAGGGAAGCTAGACATCTTAATAAATTATTCCACTGTATGATCACTGCAACGTAAATATGTAAATATACACAAGGAGCAAATATTTCCTAGAGAGTGGAGCAATTTATAATTCAGGACTGTTGGCTAAGGAAGTTTTACTAGAGGAAATTATTTGAACTGAGGTTTAAAATGGCAACCAGGCCAAGAGTCACCCATACAGACGAGGAAAGAAGAATAGAAGATATGCCAGGAAGTGTCCTTCCATGTGCAAAGGCAAGAAACCATGAAACATTATGATATGTTCTAGGATAAAAGAATTATAAGCATTGCTATCTGAGATATAGCTTTTTAAATAACAATAAGGAAAGCTTCATATAATATAATCATTAATTTGACACTGTTTAAGAAAACAGTATGAGTGGGACGCCTGGGTGGCTCAGTTGGTTGAGCAGCTGCCTTTGGCTCAGGTCATGATCCCAGCGTCCTGGGATCGAGTCCCACATCGGGCTCCTTGCTCGGCAGGGAGCCTGCTTCTCCCTCTGCCTCTGCCTGCCTCTCTGCCCGTGCTCTCTCTCTCTAACTAATAAATAAAAAAAAAAAAAAAGAAAAAAGAAAACAGTATGAGTAAGAATAGCCTATTTTTAAGAATATCACTTGGATTACATCCTATAAAAACATAGATTTTCTTGAATTTGTTGGATTTTTTGGATTGTTTGGATTTGGATTTTTCTTGATTTGTTTGTTTTTCTTGATTTGTATGATCAAATATATATATATTTTTAAAGATTTTTATTTATTTATTTGTCAGATAGAGAGCGCAGGAGCCAGCACAGGCAGACAGAGTGGCAGGCAGAGGCAAAGGGAGAAGCAGGCTCCCTGCTGAGCAAGGAGCCCGATGTGGGACTCGATCCCAGGACGCTGGGACCATGACCTGAGCCGAAGGCAGCCGCTTAATCAACTGAGCCACCCAGGCATCCCGATCAAATATATTTTTTTACTGTTATTAAAAATGACTCTTAGAGTGTCATTTCTATTATTTTTAAGTCTGTGGCTGAGAGTGCAAGATGCACTATGCTTTTCAAATCCTAGTTTTGTCCTGTAGCAGCTAATATGGCCATGGGAAAGTCACTAACCTCTGGAAGCATCTGTGAACTAAAAATGGCAATCACAGTCCCACCTTGCCCATGCCCTGTCTGAGGAGACTACCCAGCTCACAGACCTTTGTATTCTACTAGGTGACATTTCAGCTTCATTCATCTGCCTACTTAACCGTTCTCTATGGGGAACATTCCAATTATTCCTATGAGATATGGATGGGTAAGAGAGTCCCTGCCTGCATTATTCATCTCATACATAGACAAAAAGGGACATGAAGGGGCTGGAAAGAGCTGCACAATATTTTCTCTCTTCCCAAATAGAATTAAAACATTTATATTAATCACCTCAGGTTGCCATTATAAAAGTACCATAGACTGGGTGGCTTAAACAACAGGAATTCATTTCCTCACAGTTCTGGAGGTTGGATGTCTCCTATCAGAGTGCCAGGGAGCTCGCTTCTTGGTTTACAGATGGCTGTCTCCTCACTCTGTCCTTCTTCGTTTTAATTAATTAAATTAGTTAATTAATTAGTTTAATTAATTAATTAAGTCAATTAATCCCATTGTGAGGTCCCCACCCTCATGACCTAATCTAACCCTAATTACCTCTCAAAGGCCCATCTCCAAACACCATCATGTTGGAAATCACAGCTTCAACATAGGAATTTTAGGGTGACACACACTTATAAGTACATATCAATGTTTCTTTTGATTTTCGTTGTAGAAAGTTTAATTCTTAGGGTAATCTTATAACAGAGACATCATGTACTTTGGGACCTGAGAGATAAAAATTAAACCATAAGCCCCATTGATATCTACCTTTGTGGTGTGGACACATTATTTCATTTCTGAACCTCACTTTTTGCATATGCTAAGTGAACCATAGTGCTAATCTTTTATTTTGCTTCTATATATTATTTGCTATATGCATTGCCTTCTGCTAAGATTTTTATTTTCATTACCTACTTAAGTCCTCAAGATAGCATTTCACCCCTCTTTGCAGGGAATATACTGAAGCTTGGAAAGGTTAAAGAATTTGATTGTCGTTTGGCTAGTGGAAGGATCTGAACCCAAAAAAGCTGATTCCAAAGCCTGTGTCTCTAACCACTGTACTTATTGCCACCACATTTTTAAAGATTGCAATGAAGACTAAAAGAGATAACATATGTATAGTGAATTATGATCTTCTTAACAAAGCATCAGTACCTGACAAATGTCATTCCCTTTATCCCTGCATTTTTTTTCCTGCCATTTAATTTAAGGGCCCTATAGAGAGGAAATGTATTCATGAGCAATGTGTTTTACTACAAAAAAAAATCATACAAGGCAAAAAGATTTTAATGGGCCATGGAAGTCATTTATATGAGATTTAAAAATATGATTTCCCTTTGGTCTCTGCAAATGAGTTTAAATAAAGTCTTTGAAGATTCTAGAAATTAATTTTCTTTATGCCAAATTTTTGATGAGCTGCTGGGGTGATTTTCTAGAAAATATCAGTGACTTCTCTGTTATTCTTTCAGAGTACTTGACTGCTACTCAGAGACACCCACAGACACTGGTAAAACTAAGTCTTGTGGCTGCCAGATTCTCTGGGGGAGAAAAAGAGCTTTGCTACGTGAGATGCATTTAATATAAAACAGCTATGAAAGAATAAGAAAAGAATGTGTTGCTTCACTGACAGTTTGACTTTTCAGATTTTAAGTTTCTGTAGTAACTA
Organism: Taxidea taxus jeffersonii; assembly: GCA_003697995.1. Classification (NCBI taxonomy): domain Eukaryota; kingdom Metazoa; phylum Chordata; class Mammalia; order Carnivora; family Mustelidae; genus Taxidea; species Taxidea taxus. Next base: position 72,576 of record RCUC01151746.1, on the reverse strand, counting down.
AAAAGGAATGAAATATTAAAAGCTCTGAAATCTTTGAGTCAGCCATCTTTATATTCCCTCTAAATTAAAATAGAACTATGTCCATATAATAAAACATAGCTTAGCCCTCATTGCTGTGCAAGGGACTACTATGTTTCTCATTTGACTTAGGATGTACAGTCACACATTAAATAAAGGAACTGTGATTTTATTTTTATTTATTTATTTATTTTTTTGTTATCTGTAAGAATGCAGTGTTACCTGAGTTATAACAGAGAATGACTTCTTCTCTTTGTCCTATCAGGGTTCATCACCTTCATGGTTTAGCAGTGACCAAAATTAAAGCTTGGAATAAAAATGTATTTAAATATGCTATCAAAGCAGTTTTATCACAGATATTAGGTTAGAAGTCTTAGGAGCACAAGGAGAATAATAAGGTGACTTTGGATATAGGTTTTATGTAGCTTTGATCATGCCTGATAGCAATGTAGCAATGATGTAGACAGGTAAGTTGATTAAGCCAGTTTTATACCCATTGTAACTCCTCTCTGTTAAGCCCTTAGCCAACAATAGCAGACTTCATATTGTGAGGCAGATTGAAGCTGTAGGGACTTACATTTTGTTCCATGCAAATACATCTACAAGTTACATTAAAAGTTGTTATATCTTAATTTCAGTAGAGAAAGTAGAAGACAGCAAAAAAACAAAGCAAAACAAAACAAAACAAAACCACCTCTTATGGGGCCCTTAGGATGTACAGTTGGAAATTATTTGAAAACTCTCTTGTCTAAAGAAAATTGTCAATCCAGTTTCCTCTAAGAAGACTCCGGCTTATGTCCGACAGCCTACAGTGATATTTTAGCACTAGCTTTTGACTTTGGGTAGTTTGTAGCACTCCCAGGACTGATTTGAGCATGAACAGTGGGACTAAAGAAGAGGTCTAATCTGTCCAACAGTCATTTCAATAGTTGTAAAAGTTTTTCTAAGGATTTGAACCAAAAGCCAATGCACTAAATTCCAAAGAAAGTGACAAGCCACCAGGAAGTCAGAGACTTTTTTCAGAACATTTGCTGAATGATTTCACCTCTGGCAGTCACTCGTATAAAATTTGAACATAGAATTCATTGATGAAATAAGAATGTATGAAGCATCCACCATATATCGAATCAGGTTCTTTGTTAGTATAAAAGCTGGATATGTTGGTTTGGCTATTGTTGTGGTAGTTAAAAGATACTCCTGAGAAATCTGATATTTTCTTAAGAATCGTAGAGGGCTAAAATATACAACAGTTACTGACTGTATTAACATGTGTTAGGCGCTGGATTAAACCTACAATTTGGATTACTTCCCAGTGAGAAATGCCATAGTACAAGGTAGCATAAATTAGTTTTTTGAATGTATTTCATGTAATGCTTCCTACAGACTCAAAGAGGTAAGTATTATTTCAAATTAATAGGTAAAGGAACCAGCTGAACAGTTCAAGATATGTACTTATGGTCACATAATGGATGATGTTGGAGACAGGTTTCTAATTCTAGGGCCATTTTCTTAATAACTCTCCTATGCTTTGTGATTAGGGGTAGTTTCATTATTCAGTGAGAGAAAAGGTGTTTATAATGTTCTCAAAATGAATTATTGGATTTTTGCTTAGTATTCTCTAATCTTTTAAACACTAGCATTTTCTTTTTTTGCCACTCACTCTTCTCCAAGGGAGAAACATTTGTTAATATATCCAAGCAGAGCTCAAATTATTGGCTGGGTCACAATTAAAAATAGTAAGATTACTGTAACTTTAAAATCATGGAGACCTACCTATATTCCCTTTCTCTTTAGGGCTTCCAGTTTTAGGCACCAAGGCCAGGATGGTGTGAATTGCTTATCATTCCTGCTTGGATTCCATGTGGCAGAACTGACAAACCAAGCTAAGGACACTGTTAAAGCCTGGTCACCTTTCTTGTTCTATGTAGGCATTCCTGGGAATATTCTTCCTTATTTATATAGGAAGAGGGAGTGTTGAAAAGTGAGAATTACAAACCAAGGCTTGTATTCTGAATCAACTTCTAATGCATTTGAAATATCAGTTTCTTGCATAGATGTTAGATGTTATTAAATGGTAGTTTGACTTAAGTTCTATTTTGGATCTTTATGTAAAGCTCCCTTGGAAACCTCTCGAGTGACAGTAGGAATGGCTTGGGTTGGCAATGGATTGGTATATCTCTTGGATTCAAGGTAGCAATGACTTCAAAATGCTATCATAACTTCATCCAAAATGATACTGACCCTTTCCTGGAATGCGTGAAAAGTATTTTTCAAAAGTTGTGATTTGTCTTTTTAAACTTCTTTTAGAATATCTTCTGCCACAAGAAAGGGGAACCCTCTTGCATTTTTGGTGGGAATGCAAAATGGCGCAACCACTCTGGAAAACAGCTTGGAGGTTCCTCAAAAACTTAAAAGTAGAGCTACCCTACAACCCAGCAATTGCACTACTACATATTTACCCAAAGGATACACAAATACAGATTCAAAGGGATACATGCACTCTAATGTTTATAACCGCATTATCAACAATAGCCAAACTATGGAAAGAGCCCAATGTTCATCAGATGATGAATGGATAAAGAAGATGTGAGATACACACACACACACACACACACACACACACACACACACACAATGGAATATTACTGAGCCATCAAAAATGAAACCTTGCATTTACAACAATGTGGATGGAGTTAGAGTGTTTTGTACTAAGCAAAGTAAGTCAGTCAGAGAAAGACAAATGCCATATGAGTTCACTCCCAGGTGGAATTTAAGAAACAAAACAGATGAACATAGGGGAAAGAAAAAGAGAGAGAAAGAGGGAAAATAAGCCATAAGAGACTCTTTTTTTTTTTTTTTTTTTAGCCATAAGAGACTCTTAACAATAGAGAATAAACTGAGGGTTGATGAAGGAGGGGGATGGGCTAGATGGGTGATGGGTGATGGGTGTTAAAGAGGACACTTGTTGCTATGGGCACTGGGTATTGTATGCAAGGGATGAGTCCCTGAATTCTACTCTTGAAGCCAATATTATACTGTATGTTAACTAACTAGAATTTAAATAGAGATAAAAAAAATAAAGGTGAATATCCACTTGAAAAAAAAAAGAATATCTGCCATAAAGAAACTTTATGTGGGATGTAGTCAAATTTGTTAGTCTTTTCTTATATGTTTTCTGATTGTGGTAATATGTTAAGAAAGGCCTTTTCCACTATAAAACTTAAAAATATATTCTATATTATTATTTTTTTAAAAGTTTTAAAAGAAAAATAATCATTGTTCTCTCTGGCATTTATTTTTGCATGGTATATGGTAGGGACCTAACTTATCTTTCCCTTTCCCCAATATTTAGGCATTTGTTCCAACACATTGATTAACATTACTAGTTTTGAAATTCCAACTATAATACATCCATTACTTGCCTTTTAAATTCTTATACACTCCAACATAATTTGTTTGCTTAAAGCAAACATATTTCTTTATTAAAAATGTGCAAAATGGGCATATGCTCCTTTTTAACAATCATAAATAGTAATGTTTGATGTATAATTAGGCATATTTACTTCTTCCTTATTGATTCTCAAATGTGCATGTTTCTACAGTCACACTGACCTTTTGTACCACACTAGCCTTTGGTACTGAGAGATATTCTAAGCAATGAATTAAGGGAGCTTGCCTGTGAACTTGGGGAAGCGAAACCCCCAGTGCTACCTTCATGTAGCACAGATAATGCCATAATTGTAGGTCTAAAGCAACTCAGCATTTGATATTTGAGCAAACTGAGAACTAATGAAAAAAAACATAAAAAGCCATGGCTAAAATTCAGATGAACCATATAATAAATATAATTATGGTATCCACAATGATTTAAACATGTCTGATGTTAGAAGCTCTAGGTTAGGCATCATTTAAATTCTTAAAATAATCACAATACCATTTTCATTTTTTTATGAGAGAAAACTGAGGTTCAGAGAATTCAAGTAACTTATTTCATACAATCATCAGTGGTGCAGCTGGGAGCTGGGATTTATACCTAGATTGGTGCAATCTAAAATCTGGGCTAATTTTTCAGTTCGCTAACTCATCCCTTCTTTCCTTTTACATCTATGCCCAGTGACTAAGGATAGCAAGCTGAATATGGTAATCAAAGAAATGTCTTCCACTGAGAATATCTATGTTCAAAGACTGCCAATCCTATCAATTAAGCTTTGTCTTTCTGCTACATTGCAGGAAAGTCACAGAGAAGAGAGATTTGCTGAGTGACTATTTCTGTTTAACAAAGATGGAGTTGTAGATGAAAGATTTTTGCAACTATTTTAAAGACATTTTTATACAATTACATATACTTATCCATAATTATACCTATCTTAATGATTTTGCCATATATTTGCAGTTTATAAACTATCAGGAAAGTTCACCTTCTGCAAGGTGAACACCATCCTTTAAAATTTAATAAAATAGAAATATTTTAAAGTAACAACTTCATTTAAAGGAACAGTTTGAAATGTGCTGTGTATGGCTCCTTGGGCTCACTTAATTTATAGGCAGCCTGTTTCAGTTTTCTCTAGCTTGCACCCTCATGGTCCAAATAAATTAAATAAGCTTTAAAAATTGAAAAGAGGGAGGGGGGCTATTTACTGGTAAAAATGGAAAAAAAGTAGAAATAGCCCCAATTGCCCTTATCCTAATTTCCTGTTTTAGGCCCTACAGGTAAAAGAGGTAGCTAAAGATGGAGGTGATGTTTTTGTCTCTCTTGGACCTATTTTGGGTCCCTATCTTAGGATGCTTGGTTTGATTTTATTAAGGAAATTCAGAGGTGTGAATTGGATCTTAAATCATCTAAACAATAAATCTACCCACTGTGACCACTTCTCCTTTCTTTGATTATGCTTCTTCATGCCCAGAGGTATCCATCAAAATAGGGCTAGGTCTTAACCAAACTCTTTCCCAAGGCTATCACATCAGAAATGGCAGGCAGGGTGGAGTGGTTTAATGTTTTGCCTTACCTTTGCATTTAATACTTGGTGATTTTATCTATCTATCTGTCTGTCTGTCTATCTATTATCAGGGCTTGATCTCACAACCATGAGCTCAAGACCCGAGTTGAGATCAAGAGTTGAACATTTAACTGACTGAGCCACCAGGAGCCCCAATTCTTGCCAATTTTAAAAATTAAGACATCCCTTTAGCTGGTTTGAAATAACAAATAAAAAATTATGCCCAATATATTAGTCATATAAAATCTGAACATAATTACTGTTTTAAGCCCTAAACAAAACCTTAGTTTGTATTTTGACTTTTTAAAAGAGATAAATTACATTTGAATGTTATTAAAATAAAAATATATTGAAAAAAATTTTAAAACTTCACTTTTTATCCCAAATTACATTAAACATTCACAATCAGAGCTTTAAGAAATAACCTCTGAAAAATGAAAGACATATCTATGCAGGAGGAATTAATGGCTTTTATTGGGAGAGGATGATCCTTTATAAAAATCAAGCAAATCCAATGGATTCCTCAGACACTGCATAAGGAGATGAAGTATAGTTACTATCCTATACTAGACAAAAAAACGAGATGAAAAATGTAAGTATCATTTGTTGCAAACTATTCTCAATATTTGGCTTTTCAGAAAAAAGGAAAATGCAGCTCAGAGCCAACACATTTCATCATTTGAGTTTCATTATAAAAATGACAAAAACTTACTGGCTTGGAAATATTAAAGGCAACATGATGGGATGTAGGATCCTGTTAATAGCTGTCAAATCTAGAGAAATTTCAAGCAAGGGAAGAAGGGAGGTGCCAAATGGAAAGTTTCTGAGGCTCTTAAAAAATAAAGTCTTTACGAAACAGTTTCCCAGTGGTTCTCTCTGGGGCAAAACCTATTCTACATTTGGAACATTTTCCACTCACCTTGTGAGGCCTGGAATTATTATACCTTAAAGAGAGCCTTGCTGCTCTACCAATGGTAGTTAGGGAATGACTGCTAAAGAAGACAGCATCCAAAATGACAGTGCTTAGAAATCTATGCTTTGTTTCAATAAAAGTATACAATACAGTAACATTATTAAAGGAAGAATATACATACTTGCCAAAGGCTATCTGGCAGCAAGGGGTCCAGAGAAGCCAGATGTGACTTGTAATTGCCTTCGCTCTGCTCGGTAAGGTCCATATTGGAAACACTTTCTCTTCTGTACCAGGAAGCACGGACCAGTGCACAAAAAAACTTAGAACCAAGGAGCTCCAGATGGAGTCTTAGCCAGGGTTTTTCACAGCCTGTTGGTCAGGTAGTCATATGCTTCTTTTATAACCAGCCCTAAAACCAAAGCTCCCAAAACCCACCCCTTGGCTGCAGGGGTTGTGCTAAGATCAGTTGTAAATCACCAATATCATGTTTATCAATAAACAGAACTGACAAGATGGCATGAACGGCCCTGAAACTCCTCAGTCTCATGGTTACAAAGCAACACTATTAATCAACATCTTTCTAGCCTCGGTCAGCGATTGTGCCTTGCAAGTGCTTCAGCAGAACAATCCAGGTTAATTCCAGACTTGCTGGGGCTTGAACCCTTGCAAATAGCAATGGACTTACTTGCCCACAGGAACATTCCCGGAAATCATAGTAAAATGCTGATTTCTTGCTAGAGAAACGGAATGTTATTATTTCACTAGATTTGCCTCAGGATTTCCAATATCCTAATTGTATAAAACATCTGTTTTTAGAGTTGTGTTATGGAAGGGATATCATTTTTGTCTTTTAACATCAAAGGTAAGCTAAATCTTGCAGTTCTTTTAGAAAATGGCATCATTTTAATGCTGTGAAATGTACACATTGTTGTTCTTCAGGAGGCTCATACACTTTCAGGCGGTATGTAGCAAAATCTTGATGACTTAAGTGAAGGTGAATGTATTACTACTTTGTTCATTTGAGTACTGTGCCAGTTACAAGTTTATCGCTTCCTAGCTCCAAACCCACCCTTCACTGCCCTGTTTATAATACTGGAACATTTCTTTCTCAGCAGCGGGCACAATGCTAATCTTCGTTACTAAAAGTCTCTGGAGGGACACTGGAGGAGGAAGGGGCTTCTCTCCCCAGGTCTGCTGTGCTTTGCTTCTAACTCTTGAAAAGGGCCAGGCTGGCACGCGGGACATCCCGTGGAGACCCCTGTATCTCCTGGATGAGTTCTGCAGGTCGTTTTGTGAGTTTCATGGAACCTACGGCTGGCTTCCTGGAAGCCAGGTCAGTGGCACCTCAGCTTTCGGGCAAGTCCTGTGGCTACTATTGCTAGTTTCTATCGGGCAAGTTCCAAGGGCACCCCAGCTGGCTTCCTGGAGCCCTCCCACAGGTGGCCTTTTGGTGAGATTTCTGTGGAGGCTTCTTAGCAGCTTCTGGTAAGGCCAAATGGGTTTCCAACCAGCTTCTCAACAAGTTCAACAGCAACCCTAACATGCAGGTTCCAGATAATTTTGTGGTTACTCTGGCAGATGGTTGTTTCTACCCCTGGCCAGGTGACTTTGAACAAGCTCTTGCCTAGGACATGTACAACTATTCTCTGTTTTCCAGTGGGCTGCAATCTTACCTTCTTCAATGAGGGCTAAATCCTACCCTAAGGAAGAACTTCACTACTTCCTTCCCAAGTTTATCTCTTTCTTGGGGATCTTTCCTCAGCCCTAGAGTTTCCTTTATTCTCTCTTATTTTCTTGTAAAAGGCTAATAATTCCTTATATTAAAACTTTCTTGTTCAAATTACTATGTGGCTTCTGGCACATGTATGCACAACTGAAATAGAAAGACTGACATGACTGGTAGTATCTTGGGACACTTTATCATTCTCATGAGGTCAAGGAGCCCTATTAAAAATGGTAATGAGATTCTTCAGCTGAACTTAACTCAAAGAACCAATCTTATCCCCAAACCACATAATTAATGAGAAAAAAATATTTTTTAAATGTCTCAAAGTCTTCCAATTTTACTCTCTCTTCACAATGTAAACTTTCATATCCATTGATATGGGGTGGAAGCAGGATGTTAACTAGTAACTTAAGAGGAGTTGTTGACTCTCTCTGTCTCTATTTTTGAATAACCAAGGGTACAATGTATATGTAGATAGCCTGGATCTTCTTTTGCTTTCAGCATCACTAGGTCAGGTGAGTACCAAAATTATGGAGCTCTTTAATATCCTCTGGAGGAAAGGTAAAAGCTTTATAAGAAAATGAGAGAGATTAGATTATCATTGGGGAATCCAGACTGAAAAGAGAAGAGAGCTGGCTTTAACACTGCTTAGGATAAAACAGCGAAGATGGAAAACTTTTTCTTGAATAGTGATAGAAGACAAAATTTTAGTCAGATCAGTTTGACAGTTTTGATCTAATTGATGAGTCTCTCTTCAAAGACTTTGTACCACAATGAAATTTAATTATGAGGAAGGAAGAAATGGATGCAAATACTTGGTCAATATCTCAATAGCCAGGATTGAAACAACAGCCTCAAACCATGAGCCCGGCCGATACCTAAATGGCTTCTCTGGTGAGGAGGGTCTACGTAACCCATCAGTCATAGTGATTCTGTCTCCTGCTGGTAAAACATATATTTTTCACCCAGATTTTTTTTTGTGGCTGTTGCCACTTACACTACCGAGTAGTACTTTAGGGCTGCTGCTTCTGACCATCAAAAAGAAAGAGTTCTCAGGCCAACACTGTGCAGAAATAAGTACTCTTAATTATTGGAACACTAAAGTACAGTTCTGATGCACTGTTAGGGTTTTCCCAAGAGCCTAATTTTACTCAAATTTTTTTCCCTCTGGAGAAAGAGCAATCAAGGAGTCAGCCATCAGCAAGCTATTAAGAACAGAGTCCCCAAAGAAACACTGGAGGCAGACCGGAGCAGAGAAAAAAATTCTTATCCTGTATTTCTCACAAAATGAGACACCTATTTTCAGGATATTTTGCCCAATTAGGAGAGTGAAACCATTCAAAATATAGTCTTCTGCCCCCACTCCTTTTGCTTTTTATTCTTTTCTTTTTCTCAGGCGTTGAGGTGAAAGGCACTTTCCTTTTCTCAGAGAAAGCCCCACAGGCCCACATCTTGGATTTCACCGTTGCCCAGCTATCTGGCTATTGGTGGTCATGTTTATCTACACTGCCCTCATTATTTTCATGCTGTCTAGCTTTTTCATTTGTATTTTTATTTTTACATGTGTCTACATCTTGAAGAAAACAGTTTTTCTGATGCCTCAGTTTCCTCTCTTGTCTTTCATTAGCAGAATTTCCCAATGACCATGCTGCTGGACCCTGCTTCTTGGCAGAAAAAAATCTAATCACCACTTATTTTTGATGGATGGGGGTTAGAAAGTCAGTTCCATGCTCCAATATTTCTTCTGCTGATGAATCAGGGTTGCCTGAATTCACCAAGCAGGGATTAGGTAGGCTCTGTACTCAGTTCCATCCTAAATTTGTAGACACCACCCAGGCAGAGGATGGGAGAACAAGGCAGGAGATGGAAGATTAGCTCCCTGCTCAGAAGCTGGGTTGGGGAATTGGGGCTGGCTGCTTTCTCCTGTGGGGCAGGAAGATGGAGTGAAAACTGAGTTCCCATTGACAGTTTGACTGCCACACCATTGCAACAGTATGACTTTCCCATTGTGTTTGGTTGGATTTGGGCAGGAATTTCCAAAAACACACCATTGCAACAGTATGACTTTCCCATTGTGTTTGGTTGGATTTGGGCAGGAATTTCTAAAAACAAAGGTTTTCTGTTATTAGGGCATCCTGTTCCAGGTCCTTAGGCTAGGGGAATAGGTTTTTCTTGTAGCCATTTTTAGGGAGGGAGAGGGGGTTGTGTAGACATTGTGCCTGTTGGTAGTTTTGGGTTAAAGGCTTCTAGAGTGCTCTGTTAGGGATATATGGAGATAATAAGGAAATTTAGAGGCTCAGTTCCTCAAGTCCTGAGGTCCCTAGGCAGTGTGTCTTCTTTTCACCTTTCAGAGTCTCCTTATATTTGTTCTGTTTTATCCATGGGTTTTAGTTGTAAGAGAGAAGACCCATCTTTGGTGGAAACAGAAGTCTTCATTTACTTTAATTCTACTAAGGTTGAGATCATTGTATATCCGTTTTCCAGGAATGCTCTGATTTACGTCTATTTTCCTGGCACAGTTTGTGAGTGATTTACTCCCAAAGTATCCCAGTTTGGAAACAAATTATACCATCACCCTAGTATACTGCTCATCTCTTTCCACATTTTCTCTAGGGAGTATAAACACAATCTTTACTGCAAATATCACTTAAAATATATTCTTTATAAATGACTTTTAACAAAGCTTCAGTGCTATACTTATATCTCCCATACAGAACTTTTCAACTAGACATTCCACTGTCTTATGGTACTTTATCTCTTCTCCTAATGTGTATTCCTTCTGGGCTTCCCTGTTCTGTGAATGGTGTACTACTGTCTCAGTTGTGGGAGTCTGGAATCATTTTTGACTCTTTCCTCATGTCTACCTCCAATTCCAATCAGTCTGCAAGTACTATTGCTTCATTTTTGGAAATTGCTTAAGCATCGTTGTTCTGATTTCTTCTTCCATCATTTTTACACACTATTTTAGATTATGATATTAAAACGATCCTCTAATTTTGTTACATTTTTGGTGGGCCCAAACTCTTTAAGGGCAATTATTTATTATTTATTTTTATTTTTTTGACCAGTGGGAAATTCAAAGTTTACTGAAAGAATTTATACGATAAAAAGATGAAAAGGAGCAGGTTGCCTTTTATAACCCTGCAGCATCTGTTCTGTATTAAGTCTAATATCTGCTGAGATGCAGTAGTTGGAAGACCTTTGTGGCCTTAATCCTGAGACAAATAATAGTTATACTTGGTGATCCCACTGAAATTGTAGTTATACCTGGGAATCCCGCTCAATTTTAACTTGGTACTCTACTATCTCAAGGGATCACAAAATACAAGAGCAAAAAGGTGTGCCTCTCTTTAGCCATAAGGATATTTCTTAACCTCTGTCTGTTACTTGCCTTTTCAAGATTAATTCCTTCTGTTCTCTAATATAAACCTATTCCAGCCAGACCTACTGCCTTCTGTTCCTTAGATTAACATTATAGTAAATTAATCAGAACATTTCAGTAGCAAAACCCAGAATTCCAATTTAAAGTTTGCAGAGGGGAAACCAAGGAAATTTAATAGATCTTAAGATGAAAAAAATCAAGGGTAACTTTTCAGGCACAGGTGGGTCCAGGTTTTCAAGTGATTAAAAAAAAAAATCTTCTCTGTTTTGGCTCTGCTTTCTTCCTTGTGGGTTTTGTTTATACTCCCTCTTCAAGGAGAACACTGGTCACCAGGCACTTATATACTCCCAGCTTAGCAATTCCTACAGAAGGAGAATCCTTTATTTTCAATAGTTTCAGCAACAATTCCATGATTCCCATGTTATAAAATGACTTGGTCACGGTTATCCCAGGAACTAGAGGTGAAGTGATCCAAAACCAGACTGAATCACATGATCTGGAAGCAGCAGAGAATGGATTCCCCCCAAAACGGAGGCTCTATGATCAGATAAGGCAGAAAGTAAAACAACAGATTTTTCACTACCAATAATAGGTTGTAGGTTTCTATAGGCATGTACTTTATCTTAAAGACTGCTCTTTTTCCAGCAGGTAAGTATTAGCTGTGTTTTCCTCTTAAATTGTGTTTCCCTCTTAAAATGCCTCTCTATTCGTTTATATTTCCATATATAAATCCATATAAGTATATAAATCCATACTTGAGTCTTGCCTTCCTTACATTGCATTTTCTAACCACTGCAGCTATTACCAAGTGCTTAAAGCATTTTTTCTGCTTTAACTCTTGAAATTGTATGCTGAATTTTATTATTATTTATGTTTCAGATATATGTGTTACTAGCGATTACATTTAAAAAGAACTTAAAGGTAGAAAATGATCTTATTTGCAAATGATGTTTTCCACAGTATTTAGTGTTTTGTATTTCAATTTGGATGTAGTCAAACATGTATGAAAGTGAAGCCATGATTACATGGAGTCAACAAAATGAAGTTTATTTTTTAGTGATTAAAGATAAAGATTCATAGATATTAAATTATTATAAAAATATTATAATATCAAAACCATAAAGCAAAATCAGTTTAAAATATAAGAAGTGGACAAATGCAAAATTGCTGCTGGAATTTTTAACACTTCTGTTAAAATTTCAAGTAAATTTGTATGTTACAATAAAGTTGATTACTTGATAAATTCCTAAAATTTGCTCTGCAGAGAATATGCTTTTTTTCCCATCGTCTGTATAATAACTGTCATATTTTTGACTCTGCTGTATTTATCTAACATCTCTTTAAGGAATACTTATCTCTATTTGGATCATCATTCTCTAACTTTTGTAATTGTTATCTTTCCTGTCATTTTTTTTTGAAAATTTTTATTTATTTATTTTGAGAGAGAGAGAGATAGAGCACTCATGTACAGGGGAGCTGGGGGGAGGGGCAAGAGGGAGAAAGAGAATCTCAGTTAGGTTCCATGCCCAGCATGGAGTGCAGGGCTCCATCTCACAACCCTGAGATCATGATCAAAGCTGAAGTCAAGAATCTGATGCTTAACCAAATGAGCCACCCAAGGTGCCCCTCCTGCCATACATTTTTTTGAATTGTGTTTTGAATACAAAACAGATACTCTTTTTCTATAACCTGAGCTCTATGTCCTCTGTCATTTTTTATGTAGGTCTTTTTTTTTTCTTATCCATCTCTCCAATAATTAAGAATGTGGATATTTATGCAAATGCATGAACTGTACAGATTGAGCCCTTTCCACTGAATAAAATAGGAATAACCCACAATAAATCAATGAGTATGCTTTTGTAGTAGAAATTCTTTTAAAAATTATTTATTTATTTGAGAGAGAGAGACCGAGAGAGATGAGGAACAGCAGAGGAATTGGAGAGAGAAAATCCTCAAGAAGACTCCAGCTGAGTGTAGAGCCTGACTTGGGGCTCCGTCTCATTACCATTAGGCTGACCCAAACCAAGAGTCAGATGCTTAACTGACTGTGCCACCCGGACATCCCTATGATGGAAATTCTTAAGCTATAGCCTTGGACATAAACACAAGAATAGCACAATGCAAAACAAATTAAGATTATATTTTCTTTTTCCCCCTAAATCTTTGAATTGTTGCCTTGGTATATGAATTTGTTATTATGAAAAACTTATATTGTATGTTTAAATACATTAAGCATTTAAATATTTGAAAATTCACAATTACACACACAGTGTTGGTATAGTATTTACTACCATAGTGCCTCCTGTTGCCAATCACAAATTTTAGAATTGGTTAACCTATTAAAACCAGTATTTTCTACTGACAGTTGATGATGAGAAAAGCGCACAGATAAAAGAAGCCATAAAAGGAGCCAGAAGAGTTCTCTAGGAGTCACTGTGTTGCGCAAAGAGTGTGTGGTATGTTACAGATCTCCTTGAATGCTGGATATATGTTCTTTATGGCAAATATTCAAGTTATTTTGTGAGAAATACAGTCATTTTAATGAGTAGAGTATTGAGATACATTTTCGCAATCTCATTTGTCTTCAGAAACTTAAATCTTGGTTCTATAAAAAAGTGCTAAATCGGGCTTATTTTTTATGATGAAGCTTACTTACCTTTTAATTAGCTATGTCTCAATACATGACAAGTATTTACATCCATAGGGAATTAACAAAATCTAGAATAGTGTTTTATTCTTCTAGTTCTCCAGTTCTAATTAAAATGTCCTCATTCTTCAAGGGAAGTTTTTCCTTTAACTTTCTTAGGGAATGTAGCATATAAACTTGAAGCTACAGTCTACTAATAAATTATTGTTTAGCTGTTATTCTCACACCTCATATGCATCAAATTGGGAGTAAATCAGAAACTTTGCTGAACTTGGATTTTTCTTTATTAGTTTTCTCTTCACTCTGTTGGTCTATTTTAAAACTACAAGTTGACTCATGCCTCTACTCCATTGCTCAAAGCTGCATTTTCCTTCTTTAGGTTTATGGAGCATCCTTGACCATGTAATTGTGAGCTGAGACAGCTCTTAAAGACATTCTGTCTTGGTTCTGATTGTTTTCCCCAGAGACCACTTCAAAAGTACTTTCTTAAGTAAGATCTCAAATCCTCACCCAAGGCACCCTTGGGGCAACTTACTAAAATCAGTATCTAAAGAAAGGGTAAGGAAAATATTCAAATTTATCATTGTCATGACTTAAAATGCGGCATTAGGTATCCAGTTACTGTAGTTTCATGAGAAAGAAATTAGCCAAAGGCTCTATTTTTAGGCTTTTAAGTCTTAATGGGAAAGTCAGAACAAGATAACAGTGTGCAGACTTGGAATCTTGTCAAGCTTATTCATAAGTTTTCTTAAACGGCAAACCAACAGATTTATTTGGGGATTTGTAATCACAAACTTTTCCCAGCATGTCTCTCATCCATTGGATTGTGCTTAAGTTTCAATTAAGAGAAGGCCATTTTTGAACTTTTTATTTGAAGCACACTAAACAATGTTAGAAAAAATACAACACATAAAATGGAAATACATTACCAAGGGGATATTATAATGAAAAATATTTTATTTCTTTAGGAGCATTTATATTGGTCTCTTTTGTAGGAAAGTTTGATTTTTACTGACAATATTGATCCAATGATTTGTATATGTTAAACATCTATTATACCAAGAAATAATACTAATGCCATTATTAAGACTCTCAAAAAATAATCACCTTGAAATATCTATTTTCTAACCTCTTTAAAGTCTCCAGCTGCAATAAATGGCAGTTTAATAAAGGCAGGCTAATCTTACTAATTTTGAAGGTCAGTTGTTTGCCAATGCCAGGGAAATTTACCATTTAATGAAATGCTTTTCATTAGTCCTTGAAAATTGAGAAAAATAAATACAATACATAGTTAGCTTAAACTATATATGTTAATTCAATCAAAAGGACTTTCATTTATTATATGAAATTATTTTTAATTTTTTATTTTTGAAAAAACAAATGAAATTATTTATGAAATAATAGTAATAATATAATAGTTCTTTCCTTAATTTGGTACAATAAAAAGTTGGTAATCATGTTATTTTTCTGAATTATTTTTGACAGCTTTATTGAGTTATAATTGACATACAATAAGAGCAGAAGTTTTTAATTCTGATGAAGTCATGTTTATCTAATTTTTAATTTTAAAAATTGTATTTTTGGTGTCATATCTATGAATTCTTTGTTGAATCCAAGCTTATGTAGATTTTCCTTCCATATTTTGTTTTAGAACTTTCATAGTTTTAGAATTTTTGTTTAGATATATGCTCTATTTTGTGTTCATTTTGGGGTAAGATGTGAGGTGTGGATCAAGGTTCATGTATTTGCATACAGATATCCAATTGTTCCAGCGACATTTGTTAAAACAGATCATCTTTTCTCTGCTGAATTACCTCTTTTTCCTTATTGTATTGCACTGGCTAGAATCGCCAGTACAATGCTGAATAATGTCATTAGAACAAACATTCCAACTTAGTCTTGAAGAGTCTTCAGTGGTTAAATTTAAAACAGTGATTTTGTTCTGGGTTTCTGTCTTTCTCATATCTTCTTTGTTTCTTTTTTTCTTCTTCTTCTGCCTTTTTTTATACCAAGTATTTTTTACAATTCCATTTTATCTCTATGTTTGGCTTTTTACTTATAATTCTGTTTTGTTATTTCAGTACTTGTTTTAGGTTTACAGTACAATCTATCTTTAAGTGATATGATACATCTTCACAGGCAATGTAAGAATCTTATGATAATATACTTCTCTTTCTCCTCTCCTGGACTTTACAACATTTTCATCATGCATTCACTTTTACCTACTTAATTGAATATCTATCTTTGCAGTTTCCTCAAAGATCTTTCTTTTGTCTTTGGGGATATTAATATTCTGAGAGTTCTGATAGGAAGAATGGGCATAAAAATACACGTTTTTCTTTTCTTTATCATCTTAGAATTCAAGCATAAATAGATATAATTAAGGCATATTGCTATTAGGAGGTTCCACTAAACATACTGCCAGAGTTCAGAGAGAGAGAGACCAAAAAGTTTTCATAATCGAGATGGTAATTATTGTGGTTCCAAATATCGATGGGATACCAGTAAATGCTTTTAAAGTAGAGAATTACATGAAGCATGGATGGAGTGAGCACAGGCCTTAGAATGAAGCATGTTTATGATCCTAGTTACAGTAATTAATAACTATGTGATACTGAAAGTTTCTTAACCTCTGTGAGCCTCATTTTACATATTTTTTTTAATTGGGAAAATAACACCCATTCTTCAGAACTGCTGTGAAAAGTAATAATGATATATCTAAAGCACCTAGAACAGTATTGGTCACATAGGCACTCAATAAAGATTAGCATTGCGTGCATGATGTCAGTTATGCTCCAGGAGGTTTAATCTTGATGCAACATATGGGATTATTTAGTGGTAGAATAAACTACAAAATGACACAAAAATGGATAATAAATAGAAAATGGGTGGAGAATTAGAACTCCCAGACGCAGTTTTAGTTTATTGTTGAGTTCTTTCTGAGTTCCAGGAACTATGCATGTAGAAGTCTGGGTCCGGTCAGGAGACTGAAAGCAGACAGTAAGATAAGCAGGAAAAATTTACTATAAACAATGATTAAATATGAGAAAAGAGTAACTATGAGATATGAGCAAACTCTATGTGGTACACTGGAGCTGGAGAAGAGTATCCAAGGAAGTACAGACTTGGAAGGGGTTCAGACCCTGTTGGAGAAGGTGTGGGTTAGTCCACCAGTTAACAGAGAAGTTAACTGGTTTGGCCAGGCTGCGGCTGCTAAGTAGGTAGCAGGCAACACTACAGAATGCAGGTGGGGGAGCAACTGGTCAGTGATAGGTGGTGAAAGTGTGCTACCGGGGGCAAAGTGGCCTTCAAAGCATATGGACCATGTGGGGGTTGTCTTGTGCCAGTTGGGGCAATAGGCCCCAAGATTGTGTCCATTTCATGAGAACTCTGCTTTCTGTGTGTTTTCTTAAGCCTGAGGCTATGAGGTAACAGAGGGACTATGTTTTAATCTATGGTTGGGTGAGTTTTCCATTGGATAGCCTCATATCCACAACATAGAACCTCAGCCCATACTGAGAAAGTTAGGAAAGGCTCTTCCTCTTGCAGTGTCCCTCAAGCACCTGTACATGAGCTTAACATCATGTCCATTCAAAGGAGAAATACCTAGAGGAGCTCCACTGCTTATCACAGAACATATATTGAAGGATACATTCTGAACAGAAAGGCAAGAAATTGATACTTGACACACTGCCATATGGTGATTCAATGTTGAATAAAACAGGATTTGGGATTAAACTTTGTGGTCGAGGACAGTCCTGAGCAGATTTTGGGTAAACAGCTATCCATGAGTTGCTGCAGTATTTACTGCTATCATGAAAAGACAAAGCAAATGAAAATAATATCAATATAAAGAAAAATTTCTTAGTTGGAGATTTTTTTAATTCTAGAAAGTCATGATAATCTTTGAAGCTAAGATTTTTTTAAAAAGATCAATTTTTTTTTTTTCTGTTTTAGGTAACTTTCTAAACATTTCTTGCTCTGGGAGAAAAAAAAAAAGATTCTTCTTACACTAAATTTCCAACTTGCCTAAAGGGCATAATGCTGATTAGATTTTAACCAGGATAGGCCTATTTTCTTCCTGGGTGAATCTTGTACAGCTCTCAACACCCACATCATATATACAGGATTACTTTTTAAACATTGGGTCATATCCTATTTTAAGATATAAAAGTCAGAATGGTACTTTTAAACCATTCAGAGATATGCTTGTTTAGATGTATCTTTCGGGGGTATGAAAATTAGGTTTAAAGACATTTCTGAGAAATGTTTCTGAGAAAGGTAGTCAGTCATTCCAGGCTTATTAAACAAGTCACTTAAAGACAGTCTGGGTTACAATCAGGCTTCAAGTCCGAGCAAAGGCCTTCCTATTTTTAGGATCCTTCACTCCATTTCAGTGACAGGAATGGAGGGTGAGGGAGGCCCCATGCTGTTCCATGCAGAGGTGAGTCCCAGAAGGCTGAGCTGACTGGAGCAATTTTGTGTAAGTACACGGACATGTCTGTGAACAGGTTAGAGAGCTATTTATTTCCATTTCAGGCACAGATCTTATGTTTTGAAGCATGAGTTCTTTTTTTCTGGTATGTTAGGAATGCTTTACAAGTGTTAGGTATAATATGATGTTGCTAATAAAGTTGAGCATCTTCTTAGGCTATGGTTTCTATATTCTCTGGACATTGTTCTGACAAAGAGATGCAGGTAGTTTTATTGCCAAAAATATTGTGGCTTCTTAATAAAGCTGAAGGCTTATGCCCCTACAAACTCCATAGCTCAAACTGGATTAAGTCTTGATGATGTCATATATGTACAATTAAAAATAAATTGGAACCATGATATATGGAACAGAGAGATTCAGATCTTTTCAATTCAAGAAGAAGTCAACATGAACAGAAGGCTTTTTATGACTCATTTACGTTTGAATCCTGGTGCCACCAGAATCCCACAGTATTGGAATAGCACACTGGTATATCTTCAGCTCACCTCACTCCTGATTTTGAAACTTGGCATTTTCATTCTTGAATGCTTGTTTGCAAACCTCATTTTCTCATAAAGCTAAACTGTGGCCTTGTGAGAAAAACTTATCTTCCTAGATTCTTACTCAAATGTCATTAGCCCTGACCTTGTGCTTTTGGACCCACTGTTTCTCTGTCCATAGTCCACTTCATTTTAATGGTCAAACTGTAGTTGCCTACATTTCTCCTGGATAGCCACACTCCCAAGTGCCTCAGCAGATAGCCCCATAGCCTTCATGTTCCCACACATCAGGGGAAGCTCTATTTTGGTCCTAGATTCAAGGGAATAAGTGGCAATAAATGGAATTTTTCTCACTGGTCCATTATCAAGGCATAAGCTGCCCTTTCCCATTATTTCAAACCTCAAGAGGGAAAAAAAAAAGCTTTCCTTTTCAAAGGAGAAAAGGAATAGGTAGAGAATAGAAAGTGCAGATAAAAGAGAATTGCTAACCTCAGGCTTCTGAGATCTGACCTCCTCTTCAGCTGTTGCTTCAATAGCTGGTTACATTGTTAGAGCCATCTCTCCTTGAAGATGAATCCGCTATTCAAGGGCATGTTGCTTGGTAGCTAGCAAAACACCAAGGACAGGACAGGCATTGAACAAATTCAGAAATACACTGGTGCTAGCATTCATTAAAATACATATATTTGCTTCTAAAGTTTTGCTTTTGATTCCAGAGTAAGAAGAGTTGTCTAATACCTCCCCAAGGTAGGGATGATGGCTCAGTCCCCAAGAGTCAGGTGAGATCGTTTTGGTTGATATACCTCCATAAAGCTCAAGATAGATATCAGACATATCTTCATACCATATTTTTGGGGGAAGGTCTAGATATTTGCTAACGAGCCTTCCTTGCAGTTTCTGCATCTTGCAGTTTCTGGAGGCAAAAAACGTTGGAGTCCACTTAGAAACTGAAGGGTATCCATGTAGATTGACAACTGTTAGTCTCCTTGGTACATATTTGAAGGTAAATCTATAGGGGAAACAATCCATTTTCTTTTCAACATATTCTTTCATTTGACTTTATTCAGAAAATTTCTGCCTGTCCATCAAAAGTTAAATACAGACTTGTAAATAGTGCATGCCTAGCATTTTTCCTATCATATAAAGTAGAATGGCAAAAGGCCTTTTCTTTTTAAAGACGCTATACATTTATTAAACAAAAAAATTGATACAGGTGTATAGTAAAAAATAATAGCCAAACGATAGCCATTCACAATTAGCTACCTGAGTTTCAGTGGGATGTGTCATGTCAGCAGATCTCCAGAAGCCCCATCCATCAATGCTGACATGAAGTCAATGATTCTTTCCCCACACCCTTAAGTATAGTTACATATCGCTCAAAAATGACTTTCCCTGAGTGTTTGGGAATATGCTTATGTTTCTTCCCTCTTAAAATTGTATGTTCACATTTTATTTCTCTCCTCTAACATCAGTCTATCTCTAGCCTTCCTATTATAGCAAAGCTTCCTAGAAAAGTAGACTCTGGGCTATCTTCATTTTATCTCTGTCATTTTATTTTTTAAAATTTCCTATAAATATTGCAATGTTATATTTGATACATATACAAGAATATAGACCTATATGCAAATTATAAACCCATCGCCTATGCAAGAAGAAGAACATTACCAGTATCATTCCATTTACTAAAATATTTCTCCCCCCACCTCACATGCATACTTTGACTCTCATTATAAGATGACCATTATTCTGAATTCTGTGTTAGACATTCTTTGGCTTTTTTTTATATACATACATTCATTCATATATATATATATATATATATATATATATATGCACACACACATTCATATGTATTATATGTATAGATATACATACATATATATGACAGGCTTAGTTTTGTTTCTTAGCTTTATAAAAAGATTATACTATGGACCATCTTCTGAGACTTGCTTATGCATCTGTGGTTCATCCATCATGTTGCATGTAGCTGTACTCATTCCACTCTGATGCTGAATATAACATGTTTTATATCTCTTCTTCTGCCAACGGACATTTGTTTTATTTTTTTTCTCCATGATTAACACCACTATTATGCACATTCTACATATGGAACTTCTGTCTATGATATAAACCTAGGAATGAATTGCTGGATTTTCATTCACTTATCAGTTTACTACTATTCCCCCAGCCCCCATCCAAAACTGTTCCCACTGAATTTGCTAGTGAGTTTCTTTCTTTTTAAATCTATTATTATCATTATTATTATTATGAGATAGAGGCAGAGGGAGAAGGAGAGAGAGAATCTTCTTTATTTTTAGAGGAGAGAGGGGGCAGCGGGAGCAGGAGAGAATCTTAAGCAGGCTCTATGCCCTGTGGAGCCCAACACAGGGCTTCATCTCACGACCCTGAGATCATGACCCGAGCTGATATCAAGAGTTGGACGCTCAACTGACTGAGCCACACTGGCATCACATTAGTGAGTTTCTAATTATAATATGTAATGAACATTTTTCTGCATCTCTTATTATTGATATTTATTCACCATCACTCTCCTTCCTGATATTCTCTCTCCTTTCTTGTCTCTGGTGCTATTTATTCTTGATTTTTTTCTAGCCTCTTTCCTGTTTTGTCTTAGATATCTTAAAAGTCCTCTCCATTTAGAGGGCTGTTCTGCTGTTTTTTGGTTGGCATCTATTCTGGTTATTTATTGCTGTATAACAAACTACTCAAAAATGGAATGGATATATATATATATATATATGTACATATATATATATACATATATATATACACACCACACAGAGAGATATATATATTTAATATCTTTTTATTATATAATATACATGTATGTAGTTGTGAGTTGTGTGTTTGTGGTCGGTCAAAAATTCAGATAGTGGATGGGTGGGCAATTTTTCTGCAGCACGTTGATTGGGATCACTTGGTGGGTAATTGGTTGGGAGTGGTAGACCCCCAATTTTTTCACTCAAATATTTGACACCTTGGTAGGAATGGTGGAAGGCTGACTCAGCTGGACCCTTCTTCAGGGCCTCTTCATGTCATCTCTCCAGCAAAGGAACAGACTTCTTAGATGGTAGTCAGGGTTTAAAGAGACTAGGGTATTACCTGCCCATTGGTGATCATTAATTTTATGTGACAACTTGACTGGGCTAAGGGATACCCAGATATATGGTAAAACATTATTTCTGGGCATTGTCTGTGAGGATGTTTCTGGAAGACATGCATTTGAATCAGGAGACTAAGTGAAGAAGATTGCCCTCACAAGGCAGGTGACCATCATCCAATCTTCTGAGGGCCTGGATAGAACAAAAAGGCAGAGGAAGGGTAAATTTTCTCCTGGGGACATCCACCTTCTGTCCTCAGACACTGGTGCTCCTTGTTCTTAGGCCTTCATACTCAGACTGGGACCAATTAGCTCATTTGGTTCTCAGGCCCTTGGGTTTTAAACCCTGGAGCTACACTACTGGGTTTCTCGGGTCTCATCTTACGGGCGGCAGATGGTGAGACTTCTCAGTCTCCATAATAGTGTGAGCCAATTCCTCATAATAAACCTCTTTAAATATATATATCTTACTGGTTCTATTTCTCTGGAGAACCCTGACTAATACACCATCTTCTTAAAGATTAGGCTAGGAACTGGCTCTGTGTTACTTCTCACGTACTCTACTGGTCAAAACTATCTAATGGGTAAAATATGTTTTCTCATTATTGTTTTAAATTGTATATCCTTGATTATTAATTGTGAGCTTCCTTTAATGTGCCTATTTACCATCTGCTTTTCTTTTTCAGCGATTTGGCAGTTTTCATACTTTATTTTTTGATCTGGTATATTTTAAAAAGTAATTTTTCGGATATCTTTGTGTAATCTGGACATTAACTTATTGCCTATTATGTGTTTTCCAAATATTTTCTTCCTACTTGCAATAACTTTCATTTGCTTTGTAGTATATTTTGGTATACAGAATATAAAAAATTAGTGTAATCAAATTTGTTCATTTTCCTCCTTTATAGCTTTTGAGTTTGCTGCCTTGCTTTGAAAGAATTATCTAAAGATTTGTGGCTATATAGTTTGCTAATAGCAGTACAAAATAAACACACCTTCCATAATGTTCTTTAAGGTAAATAAAATAATCATAAACATGTCACCATATTGAATTCAGTTTAGAATAGCTCTATTATAATGATGTATGGGCACTAACGTGAAGGATTGATTAGCACAACAAGAAGTACAAGCCTTTATATGAACTGAGCTTTGAAAGAGATGCTATTATCTCCTGGGACTTTACTTAAATCAGACTCCTGGCAGCCATGTGTCTTTTCCCCTGTGTTTAAGTGATGAGTTGCCAGGAGGAAAAGTCCCTACCCATCCTTCTGAGCTTGTTTAATGTAGGAAGATACTTGTCTCTGGCACTGTGGGAGCAGAGATATTTGTCCAGAGAGGTCCATTCAAAGGCCTAGGTTCCCTTCCTCCTCTGTTCTAACTTCATACTGGCTTCAGATATTCTTAATTTCACCTTTAGTGTGAGGTCTACCCTTTCCCCAACCTGCATGTGTCAGGTCAGCAGCTGTAGCCTTGTTTGTGCCACCACTACGCTTATACCTTGGGCCAGAATCCATCTTTTTGTGTCTAGGCTATAGGAGTGGTCACTGCTGGGAGCCCAAGGCTTTGGCTCCCTTCAAGTTCCCTCTCATCTAGAGCCTCTTGTCTGAGGGAACACAAAAAGTGAAAGACATTTTGGTCGGCTTAGGGTTCCTGACAAATGCAATTACCTACAGTTATCTCTCCTTCTGCTAAAAAACTAGACTAGTTCTCAGGAGTCTGAAATGAAGAGTAATTAACTAGGAAATGACACCGAGGAGATTTTCTTTTCCAAAACTCTTCGTGGCTATGACTAAGTGAATGTGTTCACTGACCATCCCTTTTCTGGGACATAAGGTGTTTTGTTGTTGTTTTTTGTTTTGTTTTTGTTTTTTTAAAGATTTTATTTATTTATTTGACAGAGAGAGAGAGATCACAAGTAGGCAGAAGCAGGCTCCCCGCTGAGACGAGGGCCCAATGCGGGGCTCGATGTGGGGCTTGATGCGGGGCTCCATCCCAGGACCCTGGGATTATGACCTGAGCAGAAGGCAGAGGCTTTAACCCACTGAGCCACCCAGGTGCCCCTTGTTTTTGTTTTTTTAATTTCTTTTTTAAGGAGTCCCTTAAAAGCTTAAAGCTGGTAAGGCCAGCTATAGAGAGTCCTCAAGGTATGATGGCTGGAGTCATGTTAACCTGGAACCCAGTCTCAGCTCTGCCACTTACGAAGTTAGGTCATTTAGCCTATTTTAATGCCTGGAAATATTAACATAAATCTCATCTTATAGGACTGTCATCAGAATTACTGATAATATATGAAAATCATCCAAAACAGTACTGGCCCACTGTCAAGTGCTCAGTAAAACAGCAAGTTTAATGTACTGTATTTCTTATGAGTATCTTAATCCACATATAGGGACCTGGCTATGCTTTTTAGTAATTTTTCTCAAGGGCTCTGCTCAGTGAAAAAAAATCTCTAGTGTATATCAGCACCATCTCAGGACTCCCAGAGAGGAGATATGTAGAAAAAGTTTCAAAAAGTATTTTAGGGCTACATTCATTTTCACATTCTGCATCCCATATTCTCAGTGGTCTGTATCACTAAAAATATATATGCCTTAAATTAACGAAGATAAATACATTTTAACTTGTTCTACTATAGAAATTGTACATTTACACGAACTATTTTCTGACATCAGAAAATTGAGTTTCCTGAATTTTTTAGACAATTTTGTGATTTTAATTCTCTATTTATGGGTGAGATTTTAGGAGAGTTAGAAATAATCACTTGAGCTTTATAAGTCTAAGCCCCCGTCTTTTGGACTTGAAATTCTCGATCAAATTTTATAATATAACTCATTTCTTTGTAAGATTCTTACATCTCTTTGTCCAAGATCAGTACTCAAATGTCTCATCCTAAAAAGTTCAAAAGTCAAACAATTTCTTTCCATCACTTCCATGAGCTTTCAACAGAGGCACACCTAGACCGTATCTCTATTCTTCTGAGGAAACACCTCAAGAATGTTACATCAAAGATACCTTGCTAGTTTCCTGTTATCCTTAAACTTTGGCCTCTACAAGGCTGATCGTTTTAATTGCTTGATCCTTAACTGTAATTAGTACTACCAGCTGTGCCCTCTCCAGGGCTTTTTTTTTTTTTTTTTTTTTTAAGATTTTATTTATTTGACAGACAGAGACCACAAGCAGGCAGAGAGGCAGGCAGAGAGAGAGAGAGGAGGAAGCAGGCTCCCTACTGAGCAGAGAGCCCGATGTGGGGCTCGATCCCAGGACCCTGGGATCATGACCTGAGCTGAAGGCAGAGGCCTTAACCCACTGAGCCACCCAGGCGCCCCTCTCCTGGGCTTTCTTGACACAGTGAAGCCCATATGAACACTAATTAGAGATACTGGTATTGATCACTTTTCTCTTCTACTACACAGTTGCCATTGACATGATCAGTTGTTGCATATAAATGTCTCATTACACACAAGTAGAGAGGGAGGACTGATGAGTATGGCTTTCTCTGCTCTTGGTTGTTAAAGGATACAAATTCCTGGGTGAAATCATCTGATAAGTCCGAACATGCTCAGTGAAGAACATGATCTGAACTGATCGGTTTCATTTTATATTTCCTAGCATTTATGTATAGTTGATGCCATTATTTCCTCCCAGTGTTGCATGAATGTGCTATATCCTTACTAATTTTTATTCTTTTAAATTTATTTGTCAGAGAGAGAGAGAGGGAGTGTGCACAAGCAGGGGTTGTGGGGGGAGCAGGCAGAGGGAGAAGCAGACTCCCACTGAGCAAGGACCCCAATATGGGACACTCTATCCCAGAACCCTAGGATCATGACCTGAGCCAAAGGCAGATGCTTAACTGACTGCTCAACCCAGGCGTTTCTTTTTCTAATTTTTAAATTGCTTAGGTTCACACTACAATATTTTTCTTTTGGGTTCTCAGTCTCCAAGTGACTTAATGTTTAAACAGGAAGATTTCAAAAGGATTAATAGAGAAACATATAAATTTTTTTTCATTATTCTAAATTGTTTTTTTTTAATAATTTAAAAAATTTTTTTATAAACATATAATGTATTATTAGCCCCAGGGGTACAGGTCTGTGAATTGCCAGGTTTACACACCTCACAGCACTCACCATATCACACACCCTTCCCCAATGTCCATTAACCCCACCACCCTCTAAATTGGTTTTCATTATAGTTTTGCCATTCTCATTTTTATCATTTGTAATCCCTTACTTCTATTTCCAAAGCTGTACTTTGTTCTGATTCTAACTTTTAGTAATTGTTGGAGGAAGTAATAGAGAGGATGTGACCACCAGCTGAACTGCTGGATGTGGGCATTCAGAGGCTTCTCAGCCCCTCCCCTGTCCTTGGAATATATGTTCCGCCCACTGTTTCCAAAGAGGGAGCCATTTTCAAGGATGCAGCCTTGATAGAGCAATGTGTTGCTGAGACCATCTGGACTAGATATGTGACTGAAGCCCATTAAGGCCTCTATGCAAACTTTTTTGGGTAAGATTTATTCATTTATTTTTTTCATTTGAATGAGAGAGAGATTGAGGGGGAGAGAGAGCAAGCTCATGAGTGGGGAGGGACAAAGGGGGAGAATCTCAAGTAGACTCCCCATTGAGCGTGGGGCCTGATCCCACCACCCTGAGATCATGACCTGAGTTGGAACCAAGAATGAGACGCTTAACTGACTGAGCCACCCAGGCACCCCAAGGCCTCTCTGTAAACCTTTAAGTTTCTGGTCATGCAGAGATCTTTCCATCTTGTGGCTGCCCAAGACAAACCTCATAAGTAAGTTCCCTTGCTTTTTAAACCTGCTCCCTGCCAATCTGGAGTGACCTGCCTCTTTCTTCCATCTCTCCCTGCCCTTTCATGTACAGGGGCCAACCAGCAAAACAACAGTGATTAACTGATATATATTTTCCTGTCTAGTGAGTTATATGCTCAAGGAAGGCTTCTCCTCTGAGTACATATATATATATTTTTAAATATTTTATTTATTTATTTGACAGAGAGACAGAGATCACAAGTAGGCAGAGAGGCAGACAGAGGGAGAGGAAGGGAAGCAGGCTCTCTGTTGAGCAGAGAGCCTGATGCGGGGCTCGATCTCAGGACCCTGAGATCATGACCCGAGCTGAAGGCAGAGGCTTTAACCCACTGAGCCACCCAGGCGTCCCCTCTGAGTACATATATTAATGGGTTTTTAGTTCTAGCCCTTTTTCTTTGTTGTCAGAGACAGAGTGCTTATTTTTGTTCATTTGGAATTTGCCCAGATTTTCCTTGTGGCTTAACATATCATAATTTTTATAAATGTCTCACATGCAATTGATAAAAAGCATATTCTTTTCCTGAAGTTCACATATGTAGATATTTTGTATTTGCTATATAAACCTTATTAATTATATTTCTCTATTTAATTTATCAAATGTTAACATTTCCACTATAGTTATGTCTCCCTTTTGTATAGCACATTTCACTTTATAACTTTAAAAAAAGTTCCCTTTTTCTATATGCTTCAACATGGATGTTTTACAAATATGAAATTTTTCTCATATAATTGCTGTACAATACCAAAATCAAGAACTGTAACAGTGACACAACACTATTATCTAATTTGAAGTCCATGTTCGAATTTCATCAACTGTCTCAGTAATGTCCTTGATAACCCCCTTCGTCCTGGCTGTTCCAGTCACGTTGTACATTTAGTTGTCATGTCTCATTAGTCTCCTTCGTCTGAAACAGTTTCTCAGTCTTTCTATGTTGTTCTCCACCTTGACATTGAAGAAGACAGACGTGCATGTGCACATGCACATGTGTGTGTTTGGGTGTTTATGTTTCCTCATGATTAAATGCAAGTTATATATTTTTGGCATGGATATCAGAAATGATATTGGATCCTCAGTGCATCATACTCAGAAGCCACATGATATTGTCCTAAGAATGGTGATGTCACCTTTGTTTATTGGGGTAAGATGGTAATTGTCAGATTTCTCCATTGTAACTTGATTATATTTCCCTCTGTCATTAATAAATAATTTGCGGGGATAGTCTTTGAGACTATGCAAATATTCTGTTTCTCATCAAAATTTCCCTCACTAATTTTTCTAAACATTGATAATTTTTCCCTTCATTATTTCTTTTGTATTTATTACTTGGCATTCTATTGCTTGCTCAGTTATTTGAATAAAATATACTGAAGGGATGTTAAAGAGGGTGGAATGGGGTAAAAAAGAGACACAGGACTGAATTCTTTTCAGTTTTAAATGTTTCCCTGCTAATCACAACTAGGTAAAAATATGTAAGTGTGTATGCAAACTTCTCAAAATTTTGACAGTTATCACATTGGAACTATAGTTTCTTGATCTTTCCACTGTAGAAACTTGCCACCTCCCCATTTGAATTTTACTCTCTCCATTTATTCCCAAAAGTGAAGCTAAATGCTGTGGCAAACCAGGCTCCATATTTCAGTCATCTCAATTAGGTGGCTTTGTATTTCTAAGAACCTGCAACAAGGTGACATCCATGTTACCAGGATTCATTCCACATGAGAATGGTCACCAATTTTAATTTCTCACAATTTTCTCCAATGTTTTGAGGTCTTGCATTTAGACCCACTACTGGAAAACTTAGAAAATTCTTAGTTTGAGATCTAAGCTTCCAGCCTGCAAAGGCTGTTTATTTTATTCATTGTAATGTGTCCTCTGTATCCTGAGTGACTTATTTCTGCACTAGTCAAGATATGACACATATGTGTCATATGCTCTTTCACATAGGTATTCACCAAGTTCTCATCACTTGTACAGAGGGTAAATTATAATAATATAATCTACATCCTTTATTGGCTGGAAGGTCCCTATTCAAGCTATAGCAATAGAATTTTTTTTTAAAATTTTCAATAGAAAGAAAAGTATAAAGAAATTCAGGAAGTAAAAGGTTAATCAAAGAGAACTGAGGCAGTAAATTATTACAGAAATAACCATAGTGCCATCATATTCCTAAAGTGACAATGAAAACAAAATACATATAAATGCCAAAATTGGGATTGATTTTACCATTATAATATAATTTATTTATCAGAGGCTGATCTTTATTATCCAATAATGCTCAAGATGTCCTTTACTCAGCAGGACATCAGCAGATCTGTAGTTTTGATTTAGGGCACTTAGTTTATGTGGAAGCAAAATGCTTGTGTGTGTGTGTGTGTGTGTGTGTGTGTGTGTACGTGCATATGTGTAGCATGTGTATGTGAACATAGAGTGATACTGCATTTACAAGATTCTTTTAGATGTTGATTCAGGCAGTAAGAACAGAAATAATCTTGAAAATGGCCTCTCTTACAATGGGTCTATAAACATAATTTAATTATGTATCTTAGAAATTATTCAGTTCCTGCTATCATAATTAGGGTTTGGCAATTGAAACGTGGGAAATGAATTTGTGGCATAAAAAGTGGCACAAAACAATATAATTGGTTGTTATTATGTTTCATGAAATGGTAAAAGGGGGAAATTTGTTTTTATAGTTAACTTTTTACTATTGCTATGTAGTACTAGGATTTAAAGGCTTCATGCCTGTAGTTTTCATTGGATACCAGTAGATGGCAGATTTATTTCCTTTATCAAGAGGCCCGCTGTATCTTACTTCTCTTCTAGTGAAAAGGGCATAAAAAAATTATTAGATTTGTCATCTATTGAATGTTCTGTTGACAAATTATAGCCTTACTCACTTTATAAAATATACTTACAATCGTTTTCACAAACAGTTGGAATATGGTGATTGAGTTCTGCTTGGGAAATTGAAATAGATCATATATGTCTGTAAGATACCTTTATAAGTATATCATTGTTGGGGGTGTCCTTGGGGACTAGGTTCAGCTGGAAGGATTTGTTTGTTTGTTTTTGGTTTTGTTTTGTTTGTTTGTTTTAACCAAAGAGTACTTTATGTAAGTTTCCAGGCAGGGAAAAGAGATGGAATTAAAATCAATGGAATAGTTGAGGTCAAAGGCTAAGAAAAATTGGACCAAGTGTCCAAATGGAAGCTGAGTAAGTAAGCTGTAAACAGTTACGCAGGTTGTTAGAAGTCAAGGACATTACAGACTGGAGCCTAAATGAGGCCAAATCTGAGGTTAAGATAGGTTAGAATCTAAATCCACTTGTACTATATTAGTTTCCTAACTCTGCTGCAACAAACTGCCATATATATGGTGGCTTAAAAGAACTGAAATTTATTATTGTACAGTTCTGGAGTTCAGAAGTTCAAAATGGACCTCACTGGGCTAAAATCAACTGTCGCTGAGGTTGTGTCCTTTTTGGAGGCTCTAAGTGAGAGTCCATTTTCTTTCCTTTACTAGTTTCTAGCTGCTCTAATTCCCTGGATCATGGCCCCCTTCCACCTTCAAAGCCAGTAATGGTCTGTTGAATCTTTCTCCCAGCATATCACTCTGACTCTGACCCCCTGCCTTCCTCTTCCGCTTATTAAGGATCCTTGCGATAACATTGTACCCGCCTTGGACATTCCAGGATAATCTCCCCATCTCGTGTCAGCTGATTAGCAACCTCAACTATTTTAATTCCACCTGAAACCTTACTTCCCCTTAGTTATGTAACAAAACATATCATCCATAGGTTCTGAGAATTATGGCATGGACATCTGTGGGGGACTGTTCTTCTACCCACTGTAGACATTGATCATGTTTCTCACATAGCTTGCTGGAAAAGAGGATGTTTTCTTAAAATAGTGTTATAATCTGAATATTTGTATCCCTCCAAAATTCATATGTTAAAATCTTAACCCCCAATGTGGTGGTATTAAAGGTGGGGCCTTCCGGTAGGATTTAGGTCAAAGGGTGGAGCTTTCCCCTAGTGGGATTAATGGCCTTATGAAAGGGACTTCAGAGAGCTCTCTAGCTGAAGTCTGAAACCTGGAAGAGGATTGTCACCAAAACCTGACCGTGCTGATACCCTGATCTTGGACTTCCAGCCTTCACAACTGGGAGAAATAAGTGTCTATTGCTTATAACTACCCTGTCTATAGTACCTTGTTAAGCAGCCCAGAATGATTAAGACAAATAGTAAAAGTATACCAGGCTGGACCTAATAAACATACAATTCTATGTTTACCTCTGGCTCATATAAATTACAGGCTAATTCCCTGAACAGTGATAACAGCTAGAGGTGAGGAAGAACAGTGTTGGGATCCAAACTGTTTAAATAACAGGCATGAAAT
The DNA here is from genome assembly GCA_003697995.1 of Taxidea taxus jeffersonii. Lineage (NCBI taxonomy): Eukaryota > Metazoa > Chordata > Mammalia > Carnivora > Mustelidae > Taxidea > Taxidea taxus. Next base: position 41,570 of record RCUC01151746.1, on the reverse strand, counting down.
ATGTGTGATTCTTTCATTCTTTTGAGTACAAAGCATCCTTTCAGCAGTTTCTATAGTAGTTCTCTATATCCTGGCCATATCTGTTCCCCTTGAAGCCAAACAGATTAAGAATCATAGCTTTACTCATAATTTATTGAAATATTCAAATTGAGAGGCTCTTTGTGCCATTTTGGTGTTGACATTTAGAGCCTCAACTCTGATTTTGCTAATATATTCATCAGATTACTGTGGCATTCATAAAATCCTAATAGTTAAGAAATCATATCAAGTAATATTCTTATAAATTAATAGGTAATCAATAATTATCTCACAGCTCATAGACATCCTCAGTTTCAAGGGTTCTCAAACTTGCCTCTGCATTAGAATTACCTGGGGGATTTTAAGATATACTATATATGGAGCCCACCATCCCAATTAAGTTAAAATCCCTGGGAATGGGGCCTGAACATTATTATTATTTGAAAGTTCCCCAGGTATTTTGAATGTGCAGCTACAGTTAAGAATTATGCTGTCTAGTTTTTTCCCCTATTTTTCATTCTTCTCTTGTTTGCCTTTCTTTCTCTCTGTTCTGGGCTTGGCTGAAAGATTACCTTTTCCATGTAATAGAGGGAGTTAATTGGAAGCCTCTGTTTTTATTGAAGCTGCCAGGCCATATTTCCTGTAGAAAACCAAACTGGCTATCTCCTGACAGCGACTACTTTACTTGTTTCTCTGAATCAACAGATAAATAAAGGTACAAACATATTCAAACAGATAACAATAGAGGCTTCTCTGCAGGCACAAAGTGGTTTTAAGTTACTCAAGTGTTTTATACTGTTAATGATAATGTTTTTAACAAAGAGATGCTGAGTTATGATTACCATAAACCACGGGCAAGTTTGCCATTTCAAGTTGGAAGTATGTGTGCGAGGTGAGTCATTTGCATTTATCTCTTTATCGCTTGAAACTGGCCAGATTTAAACTATTTAGAACTGACTTCATAACAGATTACCATTATGTAGAATGTTTGGACATGAATAATATTAAAGACACTGTGAGGTGCCACAAAAATTAAGTGCCTCTTGTGTCATGGTGTCTCTGAATGCCATTTTATTTGTAGAACTTTGTATTCCACAAATATCTGGTAGATACTGCACAGGGATGATACAGTATTTTATTACAGACAATTCTGAATGAGTATAACATTGCATTACTGATTTGGAAGAAAAAGAAGTTAATTTATTTATCTCATATATGTCTGCAGCCAACAACATAATTGTATTTTTCCATGCCAGAAGATTTTTGTCTGTCCTTCTTTGTGTGATAATGGATTTGGTCATTAAAAAAATATATTCTATATACATAGAATATATTTTCTATGTATTCTATATATTCTATATATTCATAGAATATATATTCTATATACATAGAATATATTTTTATGGAAAATTAAACAAGAGATACAAATCTTCCTGGTTTAAGGCTGCTGAATCGTCTGCTAATAAAGAGTTTCTTTTTACTCTAGCAGTGTCACCAGAATGAAAGCCTCAGCTGCATACAAATGATCAGGTTTTCCATGTCTAGGCTTGTCCTGAGTGCTCACTGCATCAGCCAACTGAGAACTGATTTACATGTTGAATTACACAGTTTTACAGAAAGGACACCTGACTGGATTCTGACATGAAGTGGACTTTCAGGACTAAGACACCAAAGCTACAATGATAGAAGGGTCTCCCCTCATTGCAAAGTGCTCAAAGGGGAATGGACTCATTTTGAATAAAGGTAAGGCTCAGGTGCATAATAATAGATGGGGGCATAATGTCCAAAATATGCTCTTCTAAGACACCAGGATTATCTTCTAACCTCCACACTGGTGTCAAAACAAATCTTGCCCTGATAAATATAAACAGGTAAGGAAGACTTTATTTAAGACATTACAATAGGGAAGAGAGCCTGAACTCAACTACACTGAAACAAAAAGTGGGAGGCTTTTAAGTGCTGGGGTGAGCTAATGGACAAGTATTGGGGACACTAGGGGACAGGCTAATCAAGGAGCTGTGTTGAGCAATTGAGTTATTCCTGAGTTTGCAAATGTTTTCCTCTGCTATGAGACCATTTATGCTTGCTAACTGGCACCCACCCAAGTTAGGCTCCTATTCTCCCACAGAGACTGGGAAATTTGAAGCTATCTCCTTCAATGTTTAACATTTCCATGGTCCTTGAGAAAGACATTTCTTGGGTTGTAAAACTGGCAACAGGCTGGGAGATTTACATACATTTCAGAGTAGAAGAGAAAAAATGTACAATTGCAAGTTTTCTAAAGTAAATGCTCTAAGAAAAGAGAGGTCAGGGGCATATGGTCAGGAAGAAAACTGTGTAAAGTTTAGTCAAGCTGAGGAAAATATTAGGCCATCTCTGTCACTGGATTAGTGCTAATGTCTCAAGGAGAGGTGACCTCAATAAAGACTGATTCCAATAGAAAGTGATGACATGAAAGTTTTTGTAATAAAACAAAGACCCAGGGCCGTGCTGAGAGAGGAAGGGCTTTTCTTTATGTTATGTCCACAGTGTAATCATTGAAGCAGAAAGGAGGAAAGTCTCCATCAGGGCCAGTGAAGAGCAAGGGTCTGTGAAAGATCAGTGGGGAGTAATGGAAAGTGGACAGCAAGAAGCATCCCTGTAGTCACATCTTTTTGGGAGAAGCTGGGAAGTTTGATTTTCCATTTGGGTGGTGGGACAACCTTGGTGCCAAGCACAGGAAAGTCACTGGAAATGATGAAAGATGGCAACGACTTCTCATATGCACACGTGAGCATGATATGAACTACTCTGGGGTCAAAGGGAAGTATTTGGAAGTGGCTATTGTTTCAGTGACATTGTTGGGAGAATTGATCCTAGAAATTTGCCTCATTTTTCTTCTTCTGATCCTGTAGTACCTTTCAGATTGTTGTAGTTTTGGAAGCAGCATATTTTGCTGAAAAATAATATATTTAGTTCTGTTTTTCAAATCAAAATTCCAATTTCAGTTTTGCCACTTATCTGTGTGAACTTGAGCAAGTGATTTAAATTCCTTGTGCTTGAATTATATTTTTTCTTCTGTGAAATAAAAACAAAAATACTTACTTGCATGATTGGTGTAATGGATAAATGTATAAAAAGCATAAAGCCCAGTGCCTGTTACAAGTCTACCACAAATGTAAATCCCCTTCCTTCATTACATTCCTTGTTTGTTTTTTTAAAATATTTTATTTAGTTATTTGAGAGAGAGAGAGCAAGAGAGAGAGAGAGAGAGAGGACAAGCAGGGGGAGTGGGCAAGGAGGAAGAAGGTTCCTCACTGAGCAGGGAACCTGATGTAGGGCTCTATCCCAGGACCCTGGGATCATGACCTAAGCCAAAGGCAGACACTTAACTGACTGAGTCACCCAGGTTCTCCTACATTCCTCTTAAGTACAAAGATGATAAAGTACCCAAACATATCAAATTACAAATACATTTCACAAAGCAGAAGATGAAGAATACTCAAGAATTTAGCTGATACTGAAAACCTGACTAAATTATTAGCTTTCCCAAGATGGTCTCTAGGCACAGAAAATTTAGAGGCTTGAGAAAGTCTTCAAATGATGGGTGCTTGAAACCTCTGGCCTCAATTACTTGGATAATTCAGATGAAAAAGATATACTGTTTTTTTTTAGCATAATTATATCTCAATTCTTTTATATATTTTGCATGTTTAGACATAGCTAACAAGTTAGAAGAACTGGAACAAAATGTCTGAACTTTCAATTAGTATGTAACTCAATTAGTTGTAGCAACAAATTTTGAAAGGGGAATTTTCGTCATACGATAAAGTACTAAAATGTTTGCAAGAAATCTCTAACACTACCCATACTTTACTAGAGGGATAGATACTGTGTTGTAACATTTATTTTATCATAGCTAGCCTATGGAGCACATGAAAATATGTAATCTAAATGCATGATTTACAAAGATTTTATGCCATTAAACATAACATCAATAGCGAGATATATGAAAAAGGAAGGATGATTTTTGTGCCTCTCTGCAGGTGTGTGTGTGTATGTGAGGCTGTGGGATATGAATTGTATCAATTTTACTAGGTTTTGGATGTATGTAGTAGGTATTTGAATTTTTTTTCCTGTCTCTGGCTTTTTGTAGCACCTGTTTCTGTATTACTATTTTTGTGAATTTCTCCAGGTAATTGGTTTCATGTGATTATACCTTTTCCTAGCATTTCCAGAAACATTTTAAATATCAATATCTTTTATTTTTTATCACAAAATTATAGGAAAGTGATTATCAAAAATGACCATGTTGGATCTTATGTAGGCATGTCACTTTGCCTTGAGCAATTCTTCTCTCTAACATCTATCTCTGAAAGCCCATTTGCCTCTGTGGTATCTATTGATATTCTATATCCTTGTTTGTAGGCAGAATAATGACCCCTAGAGATCTCCACATTCTAATTCCTGGAAACTGTGATAATGTGATAACCTTCCACAGCAAAAGGGACTTGGAAGATATAATTAAGGATGAGGACCTTGAACTAGGGAGATTATCTAGGGGATTATACCGGTGGATCCAATCTAGTCATACAAGCCTTTAACAGTGGAAAACCTTTCTGGGCTGTGGTTAGAGAGAGAGGTGACACCAGGAGTAAGGTCAGAGAGAAGCAACAGTTAGGGTTTTGAAGAGAGAGAAAAGGGAGATGAAAGAGCAAACTAAGGAATATACATAGCCAGCCTTTAGAAATTGAAAAAGGCAAGCCAAAAGATTTTTTTCTATAAAGGAATGAAGACCTTCTGAAATCTTGACTTTAGTCCAGGGAGACCCGTTGCATTGTTTTAAGCTACTAAGTTGGGGGTAATTGACAGCATCAACTGAAAACTAGTACACCCTGGGTCCACATATACAAAATGGTATAAGCTCAATGGTAAGAATGGCATGGGTAGGGGGCTTTATAGTACAATTGCAAGGACTGACACTTTCCTGGAATTCCACTGAAGATGCTATCTTGGATAGTTTCGAGACCAATTCTGAACACATCTTTGAATGGGTATGTTGATCCTTTCTTTCTCAGAACCAGTCATTGTGTACAACATACCTTCCATTTTGGGGCTGTGTATAAAACCTTTCCAAACAGAACCACTGTCCACTTGTACTGCCATCTTTACACATTCCTAAGAATCTACAGACCAGTGGTTATCACTAGCTACTTAACCTGCTCATTCAACTATGCTTTCTCATTGCTGAACTCTTCCTAATTTAGCTGGTGGAGAGAACCTAATTTGCACCTTCTCTCTCTATCCTTAGGAACTTCTCTCTCTATCCTTAGGGACTTTAATATCTCTCTTCTTATTACCTCTTGAGGTCATTTCCTCCTAACCAGTCCACAGAACCCTTCTATATACTAACTCCCACAAGGATCAAGGGAGGGGAGGTATCTCTGTTATAGCTGACTATAGAAGTGGAGGATTCTCATCAGGGAAATACTAATCAAAATGACAATGAAGTACCACCTCACAACTGGTTAGAATGGCAAAAATTAATAAGACAGGAAACAAATGTTGGCAAGGATGTGGAGAAAGGAGAACACTCTTACACTGTTGGTAGGAATGCAAGCTGGTACAGACACTCTGGAAAACAGTATGGAGGTTCCTCAAGATGTTAAAAACAGAGCTATCCTAGACTCAGCAATTGCACTACTGGGTATTCGCCCCAAAGACACAGATGTAGTGGAAAGAAGTGGCACATGCACCCCAATGTTCATAGCAGCAATATCCACAGTAGCCAAACGGTGGAAGGAGCCAAGATGCCCCCCAACAGATGAATGGCTAAAGAAGATGTGTTTCATATATACAATAGAATATTACTCAGCCATCAGAAAGGATGAATACCCACCATTTGCATCAACATGGATGGAACTGGAGGGTATTATGCTAATTGAAATATGTCAAGCAGAGAAAGACCATTATCAACATGGTTTCACATATGTGGAACATAAGATATAGTGCAGAGGACCACAGGGGAAGGGCCAGAAAACTGAATGTAAATGAGATAGGGAGACAAACCATGAGAGACTCGACTTGAAACCAAACAGAAGGTTATAGAAGGGAGTGAGGTGGGGGGTTAGGGTAACTGAGTGATGGGTATGAAGGAGGGCAGGTATAGTGATGAGCAAAGGGTATTATAGGCAACTAATGAATCACTGAACACTACATCAAAAACTAAAAACTAAAAACTAAAAAAAAAAAAGTGGAGTCTTCTTATATTGTTTCAATCTACTTTTCTATCTGTTATGTGGATGTTTTTGTTTTTGTTTCTTTTTTCCCTGTAGTTGAACTTCTCAGTTGCTATTACAACAATCTTTGCTTTTGCATCTTTATAATATAGAGCAAAAGAGTGAATTTATGTTCATATGTGTATGTGTGTCTGTCCACATGTGTTTATTTAATAATAATTTAGATAGAACTTGTTATTCATTTCTACATACATATATATATAAATACACATTTGTTAGCCTGAAACAAAACAAGTTAAAAATAAAATAATTAACATTGGTAATTTTACTTTCAAATTTTCTCTGTAGGCCTATAGGTCTTGTGGTTTTGATGAGAATGAGTCTACAAGCTGTGAACATTCTGAAGGTCTTTTGTTAGTCAGGGTTTTAGTTGTCACCCCTTACTGAAATTATATTCTGTGTTCTGATTGCCAGTGCTTGTGTTTGGTTCATATCAAAAGTCCTTTATTTGACTGATGCCTACTTTACCTTCTACCCTTAAATAATTAATTGAACAAACAGGTATTTTTTTGACAATTGTATGCCACACATCATTGAAAGAGAATGTAGACACACATTTTTTTATCCTAATCAAAGGTATAGTAAAAACAGCATGGTTGAGTCAATATATGTTGCTAGCCAGTCTTTGATTTATCAAACCTTTTCACTAATTAAAATGTACCTAAGGGAGAAAGAGGCAAGATGGTGGAGGAGTGGCAGACTGATATGACATCAGGTTCCAGAAGTTCATCTAGATAGTTATCAAAACATTCCAAACACCTACAAACTCAACAGGAGAAAGAAAAGAAGAAGAGCAGCAATTCTAGGAACAGAAAATCAACCACTTTCTGAAAGGTAGGATGTGCAGAGAAGTGAACCTGAAGCAACAGGAAGATAGACTATGGGGGGAGGGGCTGGCTCCTGGCAAATGCCAGAGCAGTGGAGCATAAAATCAGAAATTTTAGAAGTCTGTTCCACTGAAGGATATCACTCCAGAGGCTAAGTGGGGGTGGAACCCTTGTGGGGACAGTGTGGTCTCAGGTCCCATGGGATCACAGAAAGATTGGGGGTGTCTGAGTGTGGCAGAGCTCCGAGTTATTGGAGTGGGGAAGCCAACTACAGAGAAAGAGCCAAGGAGTGAGTTTTCAGATCAGGGTTACCTTAAACCCTGATCCAAGGCACAGTTAGACCACTGATCTTTGAGCAAGGACCACACTTGTGGCAGATCTGTGGAGACTCACCTTCCTCCTCCGGGAGGAGCAGCGTGGCAAGAATCTGCTGGGTTTGGAGACTACAAATGGGGCTGTGTGCCAGAGATAGAAATGCTTGGTCACAGGCCAAGTGAGCTCAGAGTGCGGCCGGAGACCGGGGAGACAGGAGGGATTAACTGCCTATCTCTGAGGGTGCACTGAGGAGTGGGGCACTGAGCTCTTGGCTCCTCTGGGCTGGAAACTGGGAGGCTGCCATTTTCATTCCCATCTTCCAGAGCTCTACGGAAAGCATTCAAGGAACAAAAGCTCCCGAGAGCAAACCTGTGCAGATTACTTAGCTTGGCCTCTGGCAAGGGTGGTGAAATTCCACCTTAGGCAAAGACATTTGAGACTCACTGCAACAGGACCCTCCCCCAGAAGATTAGCAAGAACATCCAGCCAAGACTAAGCTCACTGATCAAGGAGAACAGCAGAATCCATAGCTAGGGGAAAGCAATGCATAGAATTCATAGCTATTTCCCCATGATCCTTTAGTCTTACAAAGTTAATTAAAAATTTTTTTTCTTATTCTAATTTTTTAAATGTTTCCTCTTTCCTCTTTTAATATTTCTGTAACTAGTTGATCTTAACTATACCTTTCTAAAAAAATCTTTTTAAACCTTCATTATTATAGTCATATTTTATCCCTTCATTGTATTTAACCTTATTTTTTGTATACATATAGGTTTTTTTTTTTCTAAAAAATTTTGGGATACAATTTCTTCTACTAGATCAAAATATACCCTAAATCTAACACATTGTTTTGTTCTAGTCTCCAGCCTGAGCACATTCTCTCCTCTTTTTTTTCTTTTTCCAAACAACTTATCTTATCAATTCCTTTTTTAAGAATTTTTAAAAATTATCATCTTTACAGTCATATTCCATCCCTTCATCATGTTTACCCTTATTTTTGTATACATATATATTTCTTTCTTTAAAATTTTGGGAGGTAGTTTCTTCTAAGAGACCAAAATACACCCAAAATCAAGTGGGTGGCTCTGTCAGTCTAATAAATACATCAATATATACATACATATATTTATTTTCCCCTTTGCTTTTCCCCTTGGTTTTGGGTCTCTTCTGATTGGTTAGTGTACACTTCTCTGGGGTCTTTGCCACCCTTTTAGTATTTTATTCTCTCCTTTATATATTCTTTTTTTTTTAAAAGATTTTATTTATTTATTTGACAGACAGAGATCACAAGTAGGCAGAGAGGCAGGCAGAGAGAGGGAGAAGCAGACTCCCTGCTGAGCAGAGCCCAATGTGGGGCTTGATCCCAGGACCTTGAGATCATGACCTGAACTGAAGGCAGAGGCTTAACCCACTGAGCCACTCAGGTGCCCCAACTCCTTCATATATTCTTATCTGGATAAAATGACAGGACAGAAAAACTCACCACAAAAAAAACCCTAGTGGCAGTACCAATGGCTAGGGACCTAATCAATACAGACATTGGTAATATGTCAGAACTAGAGTTCATAATGATGATTCTCAAGATTCTAGCTAGACTCAAAAAAGGCATGGAAGATATTAGAGAAACTCCTTCTGGAGAAATAAAGTTCCTTTATGGAGAAATAAAAGAAGTAAAATCTAACCAAGTTGAACTCAAAAAAGCTATTAATAAGGTGCAATCAAAAATGGAGGCTCTTACTGCTAGGATAAATGAGGCAGAAGAGAGAATTAGAGATATAGAACACTGAATGACAGAGAATAAAGAAGCTGAGTAAAAGAGAGACAAACAACTACTGGACCACGAGGGGAGAATTCGAGAGATGAGTGATACCATAAGATGAAACAACATTAGAATAATTGGAATTCCAGAAGAAGAAGAAAGAGAGAGATGGGCAGAAGGTATATTGGAGAGAATTATAGAAGAGAATTTCCCTAATATGGCAAAGGGAACAAACATCAAAATCCAAGAGGCCCAGAGAATCCCCCTCAAAATCAATAAAAATAGGTCCAGACCCCATCATCTAATAGTAAAACTTACAAGCCTTAGTGACAAAGAGAAAATCCTGAAAGCAGCCCGAGACAAGAAGTCTGTAACATACAATGGTAGAAATATTAGATTGGCAGCAGACTTATCCACAGAGACCTGGCTGGCCAGAAAGAACTGGCATGATATATTCAGAGCACTAAATGAGAAAAATATGCAGCCAAGAATACTATATCCAGCTAGACTGTCATTGAAAATAGAAGGAGAGATAAAAAGCTTCCAGGACAAATAAAAATTAAAAGAATTTGCAAGCATCAAACCAGCCCTACAGGAAATATTGAAAGTGGTCCTCTACACAAAGAGAGAGGATAAAAGTAGTAGACCAGAAAGGAACAGAGACAGTATACAGTAACAGTCACCTTAAAGGCAATACAATGGCACTAAATTCATATCTTTCCATAGTTACCCTGAGTGTAAATGGGCTAAATGCCCCAATCAAAAGACACAGGGTATCAGAATGGATAAAAAGACAAAACCCATCAATATGCAGTCTACAAGAAACTCATTTTAGACCCTATGACACCTCCAGATTGAAAGTGAGGGGGTGGAAAACAATTTACCATGCTAATGGACATCAGAAGAAAGCTGGGGTGGCAATCCTTATATCAGATCAATTAGATTTTAAGCCAAAGATCATTATAAGAGATGAGGAAGGACACTCTATCATACTCAAAGGGTCTGTCCAACAAGAAGATCTAACAATAAAAAAAAAAAAAAAAGAAAAAAAAATCTAACAATTTTAAATACCTATGCCCCTAACATGGGAGCGGCCAACTATATAAACCAATTAATAACAAAATCAAAGAAACACATCAACAATAATACAATAAAAGTAGGGGACTTCAACACCCCCCTCACTGAAATGGACAGATCATCCAGGCAAAAGATTAACAAGGAAATAAAGGCCTTAAATGACACACTGGACCAGATGGACATCATAGATATATTCAGAACATTCCATCCCAAAGCTACAGAATACACATTCTTCTCTAGTGCAGATGGAACATTCTCCAGAATAGACCACATCCTGGGTCACAAATCAGGTCTCAACTGGCACCAAAAGATTAGGATCATTCCCTGCATATTTTCAGACCACAATGCTCTCAAGCTAGAACACAATCACAAGAGGAAAGTTGGAAAGAACTCAAACACATGGAGGCTTAAGAGCATCCTACTAAAGAATGAAAGGGTCATCCAGGAAATTAAAGAAGTATTGAAAAAATTCAATGAAACAAATGAAAATGAAAACACAACTGTTCAAAATCTGTGGGACAGAAAAGCCAGTCCTGACAGGAAAGCATATAATGATACAAGCCTTTCTCAAGAAACCAGAAAAGTCTCAAGTATACAGCCTAAACCTACACCTAAAGGAGCTGGACAAAGAACAGCAAAGAAAGCCTAAACCCAGCAGGAGAAGAGAAATCATAAAGTTCAGAGCAGAAATAAATGGAATAGAAACCAAAAGAACAGTAGAACAGAGCAATGAAACTAGGAGCTGGTTCTTTGAAAGAATTAATAAGATTGATAAACCCCTGGCCAGACTTATCAAAAAGAAAAGAGAAAGGACTGAAATAAATAAAATCATGAATGAAAGAGGAGAGATCACAACCAACACCGAAGAAATACAAACAATTATAAGAACATATTATGAGCAACTATACACCAGCAAATTTGACAATCTGGAAGAAATAGATGCATTCGTAGAGACATATAAACTACCAAAACTGAACCAGGAAGAAATAGAAAAACTGAACAGACCCATAATCAGTAAGGATATTGAAGCAGTCATCAAAAATCTCTCAACAAACAAGAGCTCTGGGCCAGATGGCTTCCCAAGGGAATTCTACCAAATATTTAAAGAAGAATTAATTCCTATTCTCCTGAAACTGTTCCAAAAAATAGAAAAGAAGAGAAAAGGAAACTCCCAAACTCATTTTATGAGGCCAGCATTCCCTTGATCCCAAAACCAGAAAAAGACCTCATCAAAAGGAGAATTACAGACCAATATCCCTGATGAACATGGATGCAAAAATTCTCACCAAAATACTAGCCAATAGGATCCAACAGTACATTAAAAGGATTATTCACCACAACCAAGTGGGATTTATTCCAAGGTTGGTTCAACATCTGCAAATCAATCAATTTGATATAATACATTAGTAAAAAAAAAGAACAAGAACCATATGATACTCTCAATAGATGTTGAAAAAACATTTGACAAAGTACAACATCCTTTCTTGATCAAAACTCTTCAAAGTGTAGGGATAGAGTGTATATACCTCAATGTCCTCAAAGCCACCTATGAAGAACACAGAGCAAATATCATTCTCAGTGGGGAGTACCTGAGAGTTTTTCCCCTAATGTCAGAACACAGCAGGGCTGTCCACTATCACTACTGCTATTCAACATAGTACTAGAAGTCTTAGCCTCAGCAATCAGACAATAAAAAGAAATAAAAGGTATCTGAATCAACAAAGCAGAAGTAAAGTTCTCATTCTTTACAGATGATATAATACTTTATGTGGAAAACCCAAAAGACTCCACTCCAAATATGCTAGAACTCATATAGGAATTCAGTAACGTGTCAGGACATAAAATCAATGCACATAAATCAGTTGCATTTGTATACACCAACAAGACAGAAGATAGAGAAATTACAGAGTCATTCCAATTTACAATTGCTCCCAAAACCATAAGATACCTAGGAATAAATCTAACAGAGAGGCAAAGAATCTGTACTCAGAAAACTATAAAATACTCGTGAAAGAAATTGAGGAAGACACAAAGAAGTGGAAAAATGTTTCCATGCTCATGGATTGGAAGAACAAATATTGTGAAAATGTCTATGTAACTAAAGCAATCTACACATTTAATGCAGTCCTTATCAACATACCATCAACTTTTTTCAAAGAAATGGAACAAATAATCCTAAAATTTATACAAAACCAGAAAAGACCCCAAATAGCCAGAGGAATGTTGAAAAAGAAAATCAAAGTTGGTGGCATCACCATCCCAGACTTCAAGCTCTATTACAAAGCTGTCATCATTAAGACAGTATGGTACTGGCACAAAAACAGACACATAGATCAACGGAACAGAATAGAGAGCCCAGAAATAGACCCTGAACTCAATGGTCAACTAATATTCAACAAAGCAGGACAAAATGTTCAATGGAAAAAAGACAGTCTCTTCAACAAATGGTGTTGGAAAAATTGGACAGCCGCATGCAGAAGAATGAAACTGGACCATTTCCTTACACCACACACAAAAATAGACTCAAAATGGATGAAGAACTTCAATGTGAGACAGGAATCCATTAAAATCCTTGAGGAGAACACAGGCAGCAACCTCTTTGACCTCAGCCAAAGCAACTTCTTCCTAGGAACAATGCCAAAGTCAAGGGAAGCAAGGGCAAAAATGAACTATTGGGACTTCATCAAGATCAAAAGCTTTTGCACAGCAAAGGAAACAGTTGACAAAACCAAAAGACAACTGATGAAATGGGAGAAGATATTCACAGATGACATATCTGATAAAGGGCTAGTATCCAAAATCTATAAAGAGCTTAGCAAACTCAACACCCAATATAATCCAATCAAGAAATGGGCAGAGGACATGAACAGACATTTCTGCAAAGAAGACATCCAGATGGCCAACAGACACATGAAAAAGTGCGCCACATCACTCAGCCTCAGGGAAATACAAATCAAAACCACAATGAGATACCACCTCATACCAGTCAGAATGGCTAAAATTAGCAAGACAGGAAATGACAGTTGTTGGAGAGGATGCAGAGAAAGGGGAACCCTCTTACACTGTTGGTGGGAATGCAAGGTGGTGCAGCCACTCTGGAAAACAGCACGGAGGTTCTTCAGAAAGTTGAAAATAGAGCTACCTTATGACCCAGCAATTGCACTACTGGGTATTTACTCTAAACATACAAATGTAGTGATCCGAAGGGGTGTGTGCACCCGAATATTTATAGCAGCGCTGTCCACAATAGCCAAACTATGAAAAGAACCTAGATGTCCATCAACAGTTGAATGGACAAAGAAGAGTAGGTATATATACACAATGGAATTCTTTGCAGGCATCAAAAGAAATGAAATCTTGCCATTTGGAACGACGTGGATGGAACTAGAGGGTATTATGCTGAGTGAAATAAGTCAATCAGGGAAAGACAATTATCATATGATCTCCCTGATATGAGGAATTTGAGAGGCAGAGTGGGGGGGGTTGGGGGTAGTGAAGGAAAAAAATGAAACAAGATGAGATTGGGAGGGAAACAAACCATAAGAGACTCTTAATGTCAAAAAACAAACTGAGGGTTGCTGGGGGGAGGGGAGTATGGAGAGGGTGGTTGCATTATGGACATTGGGGAGGTTATGTGATATGGGGAGTGCTGTGAAGCGTGTAAGCCTGATGACTTACAGACCTGTACCCCTGGGGCAAATAATACATTATATATTAATAGAAATAATAAAATGTACCTAAGGTTTCCCAGTCTCTTCTATCTCCCAGTCTCATTTCCACCTCTCCATTATTTCTCCTCTACTGTCTTTCTTACACATGTTCTAAAATAAATAAAATATTTATTATAGATAAATCCAAACATTGTTTTAAACAAAAGCCAAATATTCTGGTAGTGATAACACCGCATGTAACCCAGAATGAGTATCTTTTAACTACTTAGGGAACTAGAAGATGACTTGCAGCAGGTGAGGGGCAGACACACTTATAGAAGTTATTTTGGGGACAAAACTTGTACTATAATAAGAAATTTGGAGCAAGTAAAAAGAAATTAGAAGGAGCTGTTGCAGAGAGCAGATGGTAGTCCAGGGGGTTTTGTGACTTTTAACATAAATAGTTCTATGAGGCAAGCATCCAAAGTAACAGAGCCCAATTTCTTCTGAATTGCTCTCCAGAAACAGAAAAATACAAGAGTGATAATAATCCAATGTTACTTAGAGACAATTCAGAAATAGCTATTCTTTTCTATTCTAAGTTGGTTATGTTATGAACATAGAATAGGAAAGGGTAAAACATGACCATTAAAATCTCTTCTTGTGGTACTTATATTTATATCACAATCCCATGGTACCAGCTGTGTGAAGCTGCTTGCCATATATTGCAGTTAAATAAATTATGCCTTCCTGAGTGCTAACTACTCATGGCCATGTTCTGATAATTCTGGGGTGAATTTACCCACTTCAGTGAACACAGTAATAAGCCAGGTTCTCTATGTCATGTTCTAGTGGAATTAAGATACCAAATGCATGGAATTCCAAATCTCTGGGAGGAGCAAATGCAGTCAACCAAATGCTGTTCTCTAACTGGAAGATAACCTAAAAAAGTGAGGATTTATTGGGATCATTTTATATATATGCACATAAAATCACTGTGTTATATCTACTCAAATATGTACACATGTATATAAAATATGTATATCCAACTATATATCCAAATGTACATGGGTTTGTAATGACACAAGTCTTTATGGTTACCTACTTTTTTTCCAGCTTTACTAAGCTGAAAAAAAAAAACTACCTTTTTCTCAAACTATCCTTTACTAAGGATAACAGATGAGAAGAGAAGATAGACTTTAAAATTATTCCAGTGTTGGGGTTTTGTTAGGCTTATGCAATAATGCATTTAAGGTTTATGAAATATTGTTTCAGATGATCAAGCATCAAGTCTAGACCAACATTGGAAGATAACCCAAGACAGATGTTATATAGTGGTACAAAATGCGAGGAAAAATGGTTTTGAAATCTCAGTGAGGTCACAGTAAGATTAGGAATGAAAGTAGTTGGGTAGACAAAGCACCAAAAGAGTAAATAGTATTAGAATCATTATGGAAGTTCAATATTTCAAAGGTGGGACCATTTGAGTTAATGAAAAGAATACATGACCAAACTGAAGAGGCCTTGAAGATCATCAGAGTTGCAATCAAAGAATGATCAGGCCTATGGATATTTACATGGTTTTGAAATCTCTCAGAACTATGCGAGAATTGGGATAGATACATGCAATGAATTGTGGTGTATAAGTATTCAAAGAATGCAGAATGACCATGAGATTCATAAATATCAGGGACAAGAAGAGACCAGTATTGTTCAATCAAATTCCAAGGAGCTAGGATTTAAATGAGGGTAGAGAAGTAATTATAGCAAACAGATTTGGAAAAAAAAGAATCCTATTTCATTTTCTAACTTGGAGGTCCAGGCAGAGTGCAAGAATGGTTAAGTGTGATTGGAGATATCTTCTGGCAAATCTAGGTGTTTCAGGGAGAGCCTAGCCTCAGTTAAGGACAACAAATAAGTAAATCAAGTATGGACAAGGATTCCACAGTGTGTGGAATCAAGGAGGGGTACCATTGAGCGGCATGGGGATGAGAAGAGGGGAGAGGAAAAATGTGGAGAAAGGTTGGCTGTTTGGGAAATGATCATTGAGAGCAAAGTAAAAAAAATGGTGTTATTATTTATCTTGCTGTTCTAAACACAACTCTGAAAAACAATTTCAGTGCTAATGAGAATTGAGGCCCCAGGTACCCTCAGAAGCCCGGTGACTCACTGCTGGCAGCTGGGTCTGTGTGGCAAGTGCGGTCGGGCAGAGCTGTAACAGACCTTGGGTGGCTACAGCCTCTGCCTGTAGGCACAGAAGCTGTTGTAGGAACAGATGTCAAGTAGTGGGAGAGGCAGCAAGGAACGTACAGTAACTCCAGGTGGTGAGAGGCCTTCCACGTTCCATTACACAATCATACACTTCACAAAGAAGCACAGGCATGTATTTTTATTTACACATTAACTTTGAATTGCCTTATACCTCATTAAAGGTACACTTACACTATTCTAGTCATCTAATTTTGACATTAGAAAGGTAGCAAATGTTCTCCTGTCTCAGAGGCTGTGTACGGGGGTTAACAAAAATAAATATTGAAAAAATGAAAATGTACACCGGTAGTTTAGTGCATAGCACATACAGTGCCTGGTTTGCTTGAACTTTTTTCTGTTGAATGGGATATTCTGGTTTTTATTTTAGTTTTTGTATATAACCAACCAACTTCTAGAGAAATTAATATTCACTGCACAAGGAATTTACAGCCTCTTTCAGATGGGAAACTGACCTGCCCTGACTTTTTAATAGGGCAGCGTGATAATTGGGAGAGTGGTGTGGTGACAGGTTTACCCAGCTGGTCACCTGCACAGAGAACAGCTTTCCTATTAAAGTGAATCCATCCATGAAGGACCTTTGAATGTGCTGCTTCTGCAGAGTGGGTGCTCTGCTGATACATTCTGCTTAAACCCCAAATGAAGAAACGCTTGGGTTATTTTTGATTCAAAGCAAGCAAGAGGGTGATAAGCAACTGCCTGTTCAATTGGAGCATATGCTCCCTGAGTTCTAATTCTCTTCTTGCTTTGGGACCAGATGCTGAATCCTAGTAATTCCCAAACCTGGCTAATCTTCAGAATCATCCAGGGGCTTTTAAAAACACCAGTATCAGAAATTTCAATTTGTTATATCTTGGCTAGAGGATAGAGATTTGAAATAAGCTCCAGATAAATATTTCAGGTTTGGAGATCATTGCTCTATATCAGCGGTCAAAATCTTGGTATGGGAGGGAGTGGGGAAGAAAACTGCATGCCATTCAGTTATATCCCTTACTCCCAGGCTCTCTATTCCCAAATGAAAATTGTTGTTCTAGACTACTTACCAGACATAGATAATTATCTACCTGATGGGCATGCTCTGGGATAGCACTGTCTACAAAAAGTATGAAAGATTAAATGGTATAATACTTGGCTCAATGACAAGATACATAGCTGGGGGCACTGCCTCCCGTGCCACATACTCCTGCCTTAGGATAAAGGCACTACATCCTTCCTGAGTTAACTTGCTCTCAAGTCACATGCACTGGCCTTGAAGTTCAATTCTCTTCATTAGGAAACAAATCTAAGTACATTAAGCTAAATATACTCCAAAAGTAGAATAGTGTGTAAAAATCAGACTGGCTATTTACCAACAGAGCTGTCCGTAAGGGCAATATTCATGTATGAGAGGTCTGGGGTTACATTTAGGAGGTTCTTTAACATAGCCAAGAGTATGCTGGGCTAGGAGAAGAAACATAATATGGGGAGAAAGGTCTTGGAACAAAGATACAGAATGGAGTGGCTGGGAAATAATTGGTGGTAGATACACCAAGGGTGAGAGAAGGTCAGTAATAGGATGACAAGAAATGAACCAGGATACCACAGAGTTAGGACATTTCAAGAACTAATACTGCTTGCACATATAGCAGAAATGTTTTTATATACAGCTCTGTGGATTTCTTGGACTAGATGGAGGACTCATGAATGACAATAATATATTACAGATGGTGAAGCATCCTGCCATGCACCCCAATCATGTTTTTCACCACTCATTTCTGTCTTCATAAAACGATCACATAGAAGTATTAGGTGTCCTCTACAATGGATATCTGTTGTTTTTATCTGCATTCTTATCTCTGAGGAATTATCCCCTTCCTGGATACATTTTCTCTAATGGTAACAGTGATGGGTATGTTACCAGTTAGACCCAGTGAGACTCATTCCTGGGCCAGTTGTTGAAATATTTATGAGGGGCATGCATGCTTTCCTCTGGAGCTTCTGGGAGGACTGAGTATAAGCCTGGAATGTCTGGCAGCCATCTTGCTAGGGCACATGCCTACCAAAAAGGGAGCCACCCTAAGGAAAATAGGACCGGTAAGTTTCAGTGATGAATCTAGCCATTCCTCAAGGTGGTATTAACTGAAATTTTTACACATGTGAGGCAAAAATTCCTCCCTTTTTGTCAAGACATTTGAATCAGGTTTCCTAGTGTTTTCACATTAAAAAATCAAAATTAATATTCTCTGAAGGAGAAAATTACTTATTTGTTGAAAACTATGTTGCTTACAGTTCAAATTTAGTGTGTAAGAAATTAAGCCTTTAGAAAAAAATGCTGATAGTAATCATTTGTTGGAAGAGTGGAACTAGGTAAAGCTATTTAAAGTAGTTGTGAGAGGTAGTTCCAAAATACACTTCAAATTTTCAAAGAAGCAAGGGAACAGAGGATATGAGTGGTAAGAGGGAGAGATGATGGAAAAAGAGAGAGTCTTACAGAAATGGAATTGACTGATAAGAAAAAGCTAAAAACATGTATAGAAATTTGAAACCATGAGGCCTAAGGGATGACTTATTCTTCTACAATTTAATGGGTCTTTCTTTCAGTTCTTGTCTCACATATTGAGAGACAGAGAAAGAGTCAGGGACATATATAACACTCTTTAAGTAGTAGCTGGCTATCAGCTAAAATGACAAATAGATGAGAAAAAATGAAAGTGTTGTGGGAATACTGGAAGGTACTAGAAGTAGATTGTCAAAAATGACTGTTGAAGTAGCATAGAGACTTTTATTCATTTTATTATTAGTTTAATCTGGTAATAGTTGTTTTAGTTCTTCTTCAAGAACTAAGCTTCATGGGATCACTACGTGAGAGAATTTCTGGGTGAGTCCAAACTGGGAGCATGTTTGCACAAGACCAAGACAACACAATGGAAGGAGAGATTGACTTATGGATGATAAGGTGTGTGGCTCAGTTAAATTCAGTTAATCTGTTCTTCATCCTACTTGAGCTATAGTTAAATTAATAACTTGTAAAAGTTATTATTTATGAGAGAATTCATCTTAAAGTAGGACTCAATGAGTTTGGTGATCTGGGGGAAGAGAGATTTTGAGTCAGCCCGGTGAGGTCACTAGGTCTACTCTTTACTCTCTGACCATGGCTGTATATTAGAGGATATAGGAATGCATGTACAAGCTAGAAAATCTATTATACAAAGGTATTAATAGAAGTGTAAGCTGCAAGCAGCACAACTTTAGTATCTTTACTTTACCACAACCTCCAGAACACTGGGTAGATTCAGTGGACTACAGGAGTAAGGGGCTTCTGTGGCAGGTATGCATCATATGTGTCGGGGACAATAGCATCAGGCAGAGATGTCCTGACACAGCACAGAGTATGGAACTCAGCAGGAGTAGTTGTGTTAGTAAAATTAGAGTAACCTGCCTGAAGAGATATCTATGTCTAAAGTAGTGGTGGGTGTCTAGTGGGCGTGGCTAAACCTAGCAGGAAACAAAGCAGTGTCCTTCATGATGCCCATGTTGGAGAGGAATGGCAGGACATGGTGGGAGTGGAGTCCAGCATATGGACTGGAACCCAACTGAAACAATAGTGATGTTCACATTGTCGGAGGGCGAAGGGAAGAGTGGAAGCCAGTGATTTTGATATAGCTACAAGAATCAGTGATGCCTGGGGAATGTCACATGGTAGGCGACAGAACCATTTGGGACTCCCTGACTGGTAAATTGGTTTTCTCAGAGTGTTGGGATCCTACATTACAACATAGGAAAAAAAGGCAGTGAAAGATGGCTCATGGGCAGAAATAGAAAACATGCACACACGTCCACAGTTACACTAATATTTACAGGGTCAATTTCTTTCTGCTTCTAACCTGCTGCCCCATCACAAAGTAAATTTTAGTTTCTATGAGTATTGAAAGGCAAAATTCTTCCCCTCCATAAAAATTAAGAACTAGTTTTTAAAATCATTTAGACAACAGTTGTCAGCAATATGGGCAGCAGTCATCAGCAACAGGGGCTCTAGGAACAATGAGAAAAGCTGTTCCTTTCATTCCCTATTTTCCTAGAGCAATGAATCCATATAATGCCATTTTGACATTGTAGAGACATGTCTATTAAAATATGAATTTATGGTTACTTTGTCTCTTATGTTGGTCCATTTAGCATAATAGTTGCAATTGACCTAAATAGCAGAAAGTACATTTTATTCTAAGTGTTTGAAATTAAAATAGATTGAATGATTTTCTTGTATATATCATTGTTGAAGTTTTTGTTAGACTCTGAATTAATACAAATAGCAGTAATAACGCAACTGGATGCACCTGGCATGTATTATTGGATTTATCCCAAGCTGTTTTTTCATAATCGGGCATTTCTATCCATGTAACTGAAGCTCAGTAATGTTTTTAATGTTTTAAAGCTAGAATGCTTTAAAAATCACACTTGCAGAAATATAATCAATAATGGAAGCAAGGCAAGAGGTTGTGGCAGCCTGTAAAATAAGAATTTACCACCTTTTTTCTAATGTGTTTTGGCAATGTATATTGAAAACAATAAAATGTGCATGTCCTTTGATCCAACAATTCCCTTTCTAAGATTTATTTGAAAGATAAAATTAAAGATATACATAAAGATTTAGCTAAATTCTGTTCATAACAACATTATATGCCTAGTAAAACAGTAGAAGTAACTTAAATATAATAGGGATTTAGAATTATAAAATACCATATATCCAAACACTAAAAGATTAGGTGCATTTAGAATTAACTTTTTATATATTTTTATTTTCAGTGAAATGCGAATGTGGAAGACCATATGAAATATGTATAGCTTAATGAGTTACTTTGAGTTGACTGCCTCTGTAAACAGCCCCAGCTGGGATTCTCCATGTGTTGCATCCCATCCCCTCCATCTCCACGAATAATCACTATTCTGACTTTTAGAGTAATCACTTCCTTATTTCTTAATTGGTTTCCTCACTCAAATGTTCATTCCTAGACACTATAATTCATTCTTTCTGCTTAGAAAAAACAAAAATACAAAGGAATTTTCATATGCCTTGTAAGTCTCTTATGATCTGTAGGTTTTCTTCTGTGTCTTGTGTTTCTTTCTTTTCCTTGCAATGTACATATTGAAGACCCTGAGAGCATTTTGACCTGTAGAGTTTTGTAGTCTGGATTTCATAAGTTGCATATTCTTGGTACACTTATTTTGTTCTTCTGTCCTCTGTATTTCCTGCACACTATTGGCTGGATCCAGAGGCTTTTTAAAATTAATGTCTGATTCCTTTTTGCAAATCTATCAGGAGTGGTGTACTTCTACATTAATACGTGTGTAATGCCAGATCATTTCATAGTTTATGATGCTTGAAGCTGTTGCTGATCAACTTTAGATCTACTAAATATTCAGAGTTGTAAATTAGTAATATTTGAATTCTATCAATTCTTTTAAAATTTGTTAAGTGGAAAAACCATTATAAAGACATGATTTACCATATCTACTATTTATTTGGTAACCAAGTTGATACTATTTCTAGAATTCTAATCACAGGCAGGATTGCTTGCCTGTGTTTGCCTGTTTTCAAGATTACTATATATTCTCCCTGACACCTTTATTTAGTCCTAGTACTAAAAGGAATTGTCACTCCTTATGTCAATATCTCTCTAGTCATTTTGATTATTTGAAGCTCTTTCTCTAACAGATTGCTCGGGAAGCTTTCATAAGAAAAAAAAATGTACTAGTTCTTATATGTTGATAACAGTTTGTACACTTTATAGAAAGATAGTTTTGTTGGATATAAATCCTTGGCTCATATTTTCTTTCCTTGAGTCTCTTAAATATGCTTTTGCATTTTTTTTCTGACATAAGACATTGTATTGAAAATCAAATAATTTAAAGTTCTATTCCAATATGTCACATACTGTTTTTTCCTAGATGCCCAAGGAACTTTTTGTTTCTTTTTTTCCTAAGTCCAAGAATTTTGCTAGGTCTTGTGTATCATTCTGGATTGATATTCCAAAGCACATGGTATACTCCTCAAATCATTTTTTATTTTAGAAGTTGTTCTGAAGTAATAGCTTTTAGTATTTGCTGTTTCTTTGCATGAAATTGATTTTTTAAAATTGATTTTCTTATTTAAGGACTCCTATCACTTTCTCTTAAACCATTCCTATATCTTTCTTTTTGATTTAAAATAGGTCTTTTTTACTTTATCTTGAATCAAAAGGATATTTATTCAGTCCTGTGTATCTTCTTGTATGGATTCATTTCTGAATTTTTTTTTCTTTTCTTTCTAATACCAACCTGAATTCTGAACATTCCTGAGATTTTCCAATTCTGGTTTCTGTTGTACTTGTATCTTTTGTATTATCTTCTTAATGCCATGAAAGGGAAGTTTAAGTTTTAATCAATTTTATAATCATGTCTTTTTTGGTCTGTAGGGAATGTTATTCAGATCCTTATTTTCTTTTTTCTTACATGAACTTTGCATGGGATTTGGCTTTGATACTTTTTCTCTTGTTAATTTTATGCAAATTTAATTTTTTTGAACTTAATTTTTATGCAAATTTAGTTTTCTTGAACATTACACAAACGTTGAGGGTAATGTTTTTAACTTCACAGATCTTCCTTTTCTCTTGCTTTTGTGTAGTGTTCCAAACTATGGAAATTTTGTTATTTTTCTGCTCAATTTTAATTCTACTCTCAGCACTTTCTCCTCAGTGTGAGCCTTTGCCATGGGAGGGAGCCTGGGAAGATTGGACTCCAAAAGGAGTACAGGTGCTGTCTCTGAGCTGTGGGATTAATATGCCTCCTGTTTCAATCTCTCTCTCTCTCATCTTGTCTACAATATATTTTTACTGTGAGTAACAGAACTTTGCTTTTAAATGCAAGTGCAGGGAGAGTAATTTTGAGAGAAATATCCCATCTTTCAATTTCTGTAGTTTCACTCCTTCATTCATAAAACAGATATTAACCAACCCCCTACTACATGCCGGGCACTTGGACTTTACCCATAAGCCTTACCTGTAAGCTATGGCACTTAACTCTCTACCACAAGCTGGTAGGAGCAAAGTTCTTCACAATCCTATCTATTAAGTCTATGCAGCCAGGATCCACTCCCACAGAATGCTGTCTGACTGGTGAGCTCGAGTTTTTTTCACATATGAATATCACTGTTGCTTTTATTTATTTTTCTTAGAATCCTTCCTGGAACATACTACTCAGTATCCTTTGATAATTTTTTTCCTCATTTCAGACTCTTCTGAAATAGACTCCCTCCCTGTTATCTTCACTTTTCAGGTTGATATTTCTTATTTGACTTTGGATTTAACTCCTTAAAGTTATCTGGGAAATTGTTTCCATAGAAGCAGATTGCCTAAAGAAAGTTCTTTTGTTTTTCTACAAGAAAAGTTTATAATTTTTTCAGTGGTCTTAATCTCCAGGATTACACCTCATTTTTTTAACTGTTCATTTTAATAACTCCCTGTACTATTTGTCTGGAATCCAAGAGATTAATTTTTGGTGGGTTGATTTATTCTGTAATAAACTGGAGAAATCCCTATGCTTTAATGTATATTCCCCAGAGATTTAATTTATTCTTCAAAATAAAACATAAAATAGTAGTTTCTGTTTAAAGAATCAGATGTAGAGTTTATCTGGATAATTATAAAATAGTTCATGAAACAAAGATGATCTTGTAAAACCAACATAAGGCCATAAGTTTTCCTTTATGATGAAAGTTCTTTTTCACAGATGAAAAGAGACAGACTGACAACAATGATAAATCACTTTATCCCCTTTACATCTTGACTTTAAAACTGATGAAAGGCAAAAACAAAGTTGTGTGTGGAAGATGCTCTGCTAGTCGACCCTTTAAGAAATGAGAGATGGGGGGCGCCTGGGTGGCTCAGTGGGTTAAAGCCTCTGCCTTCGGCTCAGGTCATGATCCCAGGGTCCTGGGATCGAGCCCCGCATCGGGCTCTCTGCTCTTTGGACAGCCTGCTTCCTCCTCTCTCTCTGCCTGCCTCTCTGCCTGCTTGTGATCTCTGTCAAATACTGTCAAATAAATCTTTAAAAAAAAAAAAAAAAGAAATGAGAGATGGTTTTAGAAACCAAATAATATTTAACCTGGGAAAATGAACAGTGTGCTAGAGTCCTTTAGGAATGATTTGGAAGGAAATGATGAGACAGATATCAATAGCTAGGTATTACAGAACTAATGTTTAGTTATTCACAGTAATATTGGGATCACAGATTTAAAACTTGAAAAAATCAGTTACTAATTTTCTATGTAAAGAGTTAAAAGATCTTTTTGCAACTCCTATATTTCCCAAAACTATTTCTTTTGTCACACCTACCTAACAAATGTAAGCTTTTGGCCAAAGCATCCATTTTTTTCTGAATAACCCTCAAACCATGGAACATATTCTACAACTTACTTAGAATGTTTCTTTCCCTGGCCAAACTCGAGCTCACAGGATGTATTTTTCTATATTTTTTTGCAATAGGCCACCTACTTCTGAGACTAAATGGAGTATTTCCTTTGTATCTTGTCCTTAGGACCTATTTAAGTACCTCTAACATATGAACTCTATGTTAACTGCAGCAACTGAAGTTTTTTCTTTCCTCAGTTGTTTTCTTGTGGTCTCACATTAGGACCATTAATATCACAAATTTATCTTACTACAAATTGCCATTATGCTATACATACATAGAAAATCTAAAATGAAAATCTAAATCTGAGATAAAACAAAATAATCTAAAGAAATTCAACAGAAAGAAAAAAATCATTGAATCTAAAAAAAAAATTGGATAAAGACTTAAACACTTCACCAAAGGAGGCTATCTTGATGGCAACTTATTACGTGAGAGATTTCACTATTATGGGTCTTTAGGGAAACGCAAATTAAAACCATGCCGTGATGAGATACATCTGTTAAAGTGGCTAAAATTAAAATTACTGACAATGCCAAGTGTTAGCAAGTTTGTAGAGCAAACGTAAGTCTCATGCATTGTTGGTGAATATGTAAATGTTACAGCTACTCTAGAAAGCAATTTGGCATTTTCATAAAATTAACATGTACTCAGCATATGTCTTAGAAACCTTACTCCTAAATATTTACTCTAGAGAAATAAAAACTTATATAAACACAAAAAATCCATACACAAATGTTTAAACAGTTCTATAAGTAATTTTCAAAACTGGAAACAATTCTTTTTTTTTAATTTAAAAAATTTTTTATTAACATATAATGTATTATTAGCCCCAGGGGTACAGGTCTGTGAATCAGGTTTATACACTTCACAGAACTCACCATAGCACATACCCTCCCTGATGTCCATAACCTACCACCCTCTCTCTACTCCCCTCCCCTCAGCAACCCTCAGTTTGTTTTGAGATTAAGAGTCTCTTATGGTTTGTCTCCCTCCCGATCCCATCTTGTTTTATTTATTCTTTTCCTACCCTCCAAACGCCACCCCCCACGTTGCATCTCCACTTCCTCATATCAGGGAGACCATATGAGAGTTGTCTTTCTCCAATTGACTTATTTTGCTAAGCATAATACCCTCTAGTTCCATCCACATCATCGCAAATGGCAAGATTTCATTTCTTTTGATGGCTGCATAGTATTCCATTGTACATATATACCACATCTTCTTTATCCATTCATCTGTTGATGGACATCTAGGTTCTTTCCTAGGTTCTATTGTGGACATTGCTGCTATAAACATTTGGGTGCACGTGCCCTTTGGATCCCTACATTTGTATCTTTTTTTTTTTAAGATTTTATTTATTTACTCAACAGACAGAGATCACAAGTAGGCAGAGAGGCAGGCGGGGGGGGGGAAGGCTCCCTGCTGAGCAGAGAGCCCGATGCAGGGCTCGATCCCAGGACCCTGGGATCACGACCTGAGCCGAAGGCAGAGACTTTAGCCACTGAGCCACCCAGGCACCCCTCCCTACATTTGTATCTTTAGGGTAAATACCTAGTAGTGTAATTGCTGGGTCATATGGTAGCTCTATTTTCAACTTTTTGAGGAACCTCCATGCTGTTTTCCAGAGTGGTTGCACCAGCTTTCATTAAAACTAGAAACAATTCTAATGTGTGTCAACAGGTGAATGATAAGCTGTGTCACACCATTATGATACTACTTGGCAATAAAAAGAAATGAAAAAAAATTTTTTTTTTACTTTTGAATACTTTTTTTTTAATTTAAGCTTTATTTAAACATATAATGTAACCCCACCACTCTCTCCCAACCCCTCTCCCCCCCAAAGAAATGAAATATTGACACATAAAACAATTTGGGTGAATCTCAAACACATTAAGCCACATGAAAGAAACCAGTCTCGAAGAGGTACATGCTATATGATTCCATTTATATAACATTCTGGAAAAGACAAATTATAGTAACAGAGGACTGATTGGTGGTTGCCAGGGTTGGGAAACTGCTGCAACTACAAAAGGATAGTATGAAAGCTTTTTGGCTTTTGGAATTGTTCTGTATCCTGATTGTAGTGGTAGTTACATGAATCTATGAATATATTAAAATTTATAGAACTGTACATAAAAAGTAAATTTAATTATGTGATAGTTTTAAAAATAAACAAAGAATAAAATATAAACCTTTATATCTTAAGATCCTTGGGTCAACAATTTCCTTTGAGTAAGTATGAACCTTCCTGAAAGTGTCCTGTAGCAATTTACAAGGGTGACTTAATACTGGGAAAAGAGAGCAACTTGACCTTCTGGAGATTGTTGGATGTCAACTCATAATATACTATTATTAGAGATCCTGAAGTCCTCCATGCTTCATGAGTCAAAGCAGGACTCCATGGAGGTCACAGGATCAACAGTTTGAGTTCCAGTTGTGTCTCACAGGGTGGTGTGGTCCTTGTCTGACTGTGGTTACCTCTCCATTCTCAAAATATATGATACATAAATACACACACACACACACACACACACACACACACACACACACACACAGTTAGTAACCACAGAATTTATACATTGATTCCTGACTGATAGAGCAAAGACTTTTTGCTTCATAAAGTTATTATCTTCATTGATCATGATATAACAAGGGCCAACCTCCTTAGGGTGATTCAGCTCTACTTTTCATTTTCTTGGCCACACAAGACAAGACACAATATCAAATGGCTTTCTTTCTCTTTGGTCTCTATGCCATTGTCTCTCATTGGTATATGACCCAATGGAAAACTGATGGAGAAGGTCACCCTCGCTACCTCAATATATTCGCCCCCCCCACCCCACTGTGGATCTTGGATCATTGGGTCTTCAGATCTTAGATGGTTGTTCTCCACTGCAATGCCTCCAAAGAGCAGTTCTATTGTTGGTAGTGGTGCTATTTAATTTTAATTAAAAAAACCTAACTCTTGTAACTCTTACTGGAAGGCTGGCTGAAGAATTTTTCATTGTAAGTTAATTTTAATTTAACTTACTTTTTGTTACAAAAGAAAGTAGTAGAGCATCTGTTCTCATCTGTTGATTAGCACATGGATGTCCTAAATCCCCCGAGATTGGCTGGGTTGCTTTCCCCACACTGTGACTGCTGTCTTACCAGCCCTGTAGGCTCTCCTGGCTTTTGCCAAAATGTGCCTTCAGTCTGCCAGTTTTGAGTGGCGCCAGAGCAAGGAAAATCTTACAGCAGGTCCAGGTTGTGCTACAAGCTGCCCTGTCATTTGGCAGGGCAAATGACACTCAGCACACCCAAATATATTGGAAAGGTCTGTGGCCAACAGAGATGCTGTATGGAGCCTCTAGCAATCAGTAGCAAGCTCCTTAGGGTTTTGGAATAAGTCATGACATTTTTTGAGGACAATGTGTTCTCCATTTGAAAGCACCTTCTGTGGATGAGACCACTAAAGATTGAATTCATTGTTGTTGGACACCAAATAACAATTTGAGTCAAACTAATTATCATGAAATATGTCTTACTAATTCATTGCACCATATAGTTTGCATGCGTTGGAGTGTGTTTCTGCATTTCATTGTGACATGAAATTACCTCAGTTCCCATATATGAAATTGATTGGTTTTGAGATCTGTGTTTTATACTTTTTCTCAGTTTTCCCCTAATAAAGTCTCATTTGCTCATTGTGGTAACTGGCTGAATAACTCCGCTCTTATTAGCTTTCTTTTTTTCCCCCTTGATCACGTCACTCTTCTGCTGCTTGCTTTTTCCTGCATCTCCTAAGTAAACCACTGGCATTACAACCATTTTATTGGTATCTGTTTTGAGGGGAAACTAAAGCAGTTTTGGCTGCTATTACTACTAAGTGTCCAATTTTCCATCAACAGAGGCTAAGGCTGAATGTACAACATGTCAGTGTTTCCTGTGGATGCCAGTGAATTCCCCCATAAATGATAATTTTATTAGATACTGTCCATCATGGAAAAGATGGTGATGTTACACAGAATAGAAACTTCTATTCTATAACTAGATAGCTACTATATATTAGCTATCTAAACATAAAGTTCTTTGCCAGCACCATATTTAGGATTTTATAGAATGTGTTCTCCATTGACATGGTATCTCATATAACAAATGACTCTGACTAAGGGCATACTCTGGAATTATGGAAGTGGCTCACAACCATAGAATTCATTAGTCTTACTCTGTGTTCCACTAATAAGAAGACATTTGATTGATATTAGAGTGAAATGGGTTGTTTAGGTTTAGCTATGGCATCAGTTGGGAGATAATACCATGAGAGATATGGATGCTATCTTAAAAGGCTCTGTAATGTCTTAGAAACAGTGACCAATTAACTCATAGTTAGAATACACAATTTGGAAACCAGGTGGTGAAAATATGTGTGACCACTCTAAACTAAGCACTTAATAACCCACTTCAAGGTTTTTGCTACCTGCCTCAACATCTTTTGATATTGGTCTGTTTAATGGTCCTTATCTCCAAAGGAGGAACAAGTGGACAGGCATAGTTCTACTTAACTACAAGCTGAGAATACCACCTGGCATTTTGGGCTCCTCATTCTTTGGAACCAATGGTAAAAGGAGTCAGTGTGATTGACTCCATTCTAATTACCAAAGGGAAATGTGGTTTCTAATATACAGTGGGGGCAAGAAAGACTATTTGTAACATACAGAGGATTCACTGAGACACCTTTCAGTATTCTCTTGCTGAGTTGCCCTGATAAGTGGAAAACCAGAGTGACGTCCTGGGAGAGATGAACAATTATATGGAATGGGGAATAGAAGTATGTAGTTGTGATTAACTTCACCTTCACCATCAGCTACAGAAGCAGTAGCTAAAAAAACATTTGTTTTATGCTATTTAAGTTTCTTCCCTCTACATACTTTTCCTGCATTACCTTATATAAAGAGCAATGCTGACAAGCTAATATTTTTGGTTTCAGATGGGAATCTGGTGAAATTGAAATGATCTCACAATAATGGAGTAGCTGATGAGAATTTTTGTGCCTTTTGAGAACATAAAATTCTGTTTGAAAAAAAGGACAATAAATTAAACTTAGAGGCAAATATAGTAATGATACACTGAACATTGTCTGCTGTTTTCCTTAAATTACTCACCTGTATGTAATTGATTTTTAAAAACTTTTCTCATATACCCAGTTTGAGTGTGCATTTATTTCCTGCTTCAACTGTATTAGGTACACTGAAATCATACTTTCAGAGGAAGAATATGTGTATACTGTGCAAAATGTTAAACCGTCATTGAGATAAAGTACCATTTGTTATATTAGTTCAATATTTTTCAAAATTTTATTTTTAAGTTATTATCATCATGGTTTTGACTCCCCTTTCCTATAGAAGATTTTTTTTACAGAGTTCTATCAAAATTGAGATTGTTTTCTTTTTGTATAGGTAATTTCAGTGTCTTTTACCTTCAGTGTCTTTTACCTTTTGCTAGATTGCAGATAAACTAAGGGAAGATTTTATATGTCATCTGGATGTTCATAACACACATAATCTAGCATTATATACCTGGGAAGCACTAAATAAACATTTATGGCATAAATTGCTTTATCCTTAAGATATGGTAAGTAGAATGAAACATATCAGGAAGAATAAACCTTGGAATAATGAGCTGACAGTCCCGCCCTTCCATGTTGAATGCTTCAGTTTTGAATAATAGAGCCATCTTGGGAACATCTCCATTGTTCAGAAACACTGACACACTGACATTGAGTATTTTCATTAAGTGATGTGAGTATTTACAGACTCTAGTAGTCAGGAAGAAGTCTGAAAATGATGACTGTATTTTACTCATAACACTTATTTAGATATTCAGAGAAAGAATGAAGAATAGGGGGAAATTTTCATGGTTTGATGAATTTCTTTGTTTAGTCATATCTTTTTCTTTCAGGCTCCAGAGTAAGATAAAGATACCCAAGTAGAATAGACCATCACAAGCCCCTTCAAGCTTGGTTCTGTTTCATTTCATTTCAATATAATCCCAACTGGGCTTTAGACTCTTCCTTATTTTCTGGAACTGTATACCAAATTGGTATTACATTTTTCTTGGCCCAGAGCTAGAATCAACTATGCTCCAAGGAATTCTTTAGTAGGAAATAGTGCTACTTGGATATCAATGTTTCTAGACCTCCTTTCAGTGGAAAAACAAAGATGTATATAGAAATACAAATATATTCATAAATTTATAATACATCTAATTCAATTCATAGATTTCTCCTCATCTTAGATTTGTTACTGATAATTCATTCTCTCTCAGTGAAAATCCAGGCTCCTGACTTTATCAATACATTTACTCATTTGCTCAATATTGTGATACTGATAACAGCTACAAAATTACTAGACCAATGCCATTACCCATAACAAACAATTAATTAAAGTCTAAGAACTCTTTGAGTTATTTTTATCATTAGAATATATTCCAAATTAGGGTCTATTGTCAGAGTAAATATGTGTATGTTACTACCTTGTGGTAGCCCACAACGTAATTTATTACGTTGTGTTGTTATCAATTTGACAATAAGCTTATTTATTTGTATTTGTATTCTAAAATATTTTGGGTTTGTTCTTTTAATTATTTTGACTTAGTTTTTAAAATTTGTGAAATATTAACATGTTTTCAAAAGTCAAAACTATATAAAAGATAAGTGTATAAGATAAGGGTGAGATCATTCTCACCCTTATTGCTTATTCTCTACCCTTTCCTCATTCATCCCCTGCAGGTGACCATTTTAAGTTTTTAATCTTTTATATGTGTCTTTTAGTTAAAAAAAAAGAAATGAAGAGGCATATATATAACTGTCCCCCTTTCAAAAAATTGAGATATAATTGACATTTAACATTTTATTAGTTTCAGGTGTACAACATAATAATCTGATATTTGTATAAAAGCTAGCATATTACTTAATTGCTTTTAGAATCTAGGCTGCATTATTATTTATGAGCTCTTTTTATTTTTAATACTCTTCAAATGTGATTCTTCCTTCTCTAGAAATTACCTGTGCCTTTGCTGATCCGATTTATACTTACTATTTTTTTGTTCACTTCTATTCTTTACCAGGAGATGCTGTGCTTGGATTTCCTGCATCTATTGGGGCAAAAATGTATAATTTCTTCTTAACCCTTTCAGTTCATTGAAAACATTAATGCAAATTATAATGTCAAATTTTTCTTTGATTCTTGAGACAACCCACATTTGGTTATAGTAATTAAAAAATGTTTCTGAATTGTTAGTATTGTAAACATTCAGAAATAAGATTCATAGATGTTTCTTTTGTGTTGTCTCATTTGGTTATGAAGTCAAGGCAACACTACCCTCATAAAATCAGTTTAGGCACATTCTTCTTTATATCCTCTGGAATATTTAGAATAACAAATAATTATCTGTCACTTGGAGATTTGGGGAAATCTATGTCTAAGATAGTGGGATAGATTTTTTTTTATATGTATCTTATTTATTTATTTGACAGAGATCACAAGCAGGCAGAGGCATGCAGAGAGAGAGGAGGAAGCAGGCTCCCTGCTGAGCAGAGAGCCTGACGTGGGGCTCGATCCCAGGACCCTGGGATCATGACTTGAGTCAAAGGCAGAGGCTTTAACCTACTGAGCCATCTAGGCACCCCGTTTTTTTTTTTTTTTAATTTTAGTTATTTATTTGAGAGGGAATGAAGAGGGGCAGAGAGAGAGAGGGAGAGAGTGAGAGAGGGAGAAACAGATTCCCCACCAAGTGGGGAGCCTGATGCAGGACTCGATCCCTGGACTCCAGGATCATGACCTGAGTTGAAGGCAGTTGCTCAACCAACTGAGCCACCCAGACTCCTGGGGTAGGTGCTTTTAATGAGAGAAGATTTTTCCCTTCTCTTTTAAACACTTTAATCATTATAGGTTAATTCATATTTCTTATTTCTTTTAGGCAATTAGAATTTCATGTAAAATTACCTATTTTAGATGTTTCAAACTTACTAGATTATAGTTTACTGTAATTACCTACTATCTTTAATAGTTAAGTGCTCTCTCTCTAATTGTGGCATCTCTATTTCTGCTTAATCTAATGTTTGTCTATTTCATTTGATATTTTAAAACAATTTCCTATTTTTTCTTTGTTTTCTGTTTCATTAGTTGCTGCTATCATCTTTATTGTTTTCTACCTTCTTTTTCCTTGCAGGGCTTTCACTTTATTTTTGTAAATTTCTGACTGAAGTATTCATTTATTTCTAATATTTGTTTCTAATATGAACTCATAGTTATTGGTTTCTCTTTAACTTGCCATTTTATTTGCATCCTCAAGTTATGATATGTGTTGGTTATATTATTATTTAGTCCTAAACATTATTAAGTTTCCATTATAATTTCTCTTCTGATACTTGAATTACTTAAGGGTATGTCTGTGTGTGCATATGTGTGTTTTTGCTTGTTTTTCCAAATGTAAGAGTTACTTTTCCCCATACTTTTTGTCTTTGATTTGTAATTTCATTGACTTAAGATCAAATAAAATGTTCTGTAGTATCAGCTCCCACCTTCTAATTCTAGTTTTCTGTTCATTTTTATTTGATGGTTTCCTTTATTTCAAGGTTAGCTTTGTATTAACAATGAATTACATAATTTTTATAGAATTTCTATGTTGGGGGAATGGGTGCATTCATCAATATAATTTGTCATGTCTCAGTGACATGACCCCAATATTTTATGGATGGAAAAAAATTGCCCTATTTGTTATAGAGCTTAAGTTGGAAGTGGGGAATTTTCTGATGGTTTTGAGAGCCTACTCTATTTCAAGCAGTCTATATGAAAGGTAGATATTATCATCAGATTCAGGAATAATAAATAATTGTTCCAAGGTCATGTAATTAGGAGATTTAGTAGTGAAATCTATATCCACAAACTTTCTAAAGCACTATCTACTATTTTGCAATTACTATAACTTGGACCCCTGACTCCTAGTCCAATGTAAAGTATTACAAACTTTACTGATAGGTAAACAATTAAAACACACAGGAATGCAAATAAAGTCAAATATAGCCCAGGAAAGACAAAAATAATGAGATCCTTGTTTGGCTGGAAAACTCTTTTTTGCTAATGAGTAAATAAGCATAGAGAAGTAGTGCTGAAAGAATAAAATTTAAACAAAAGAAGAAAGATGATGCAAAATAATGAGAAATACATTTATAATATTTTTAAAAATTAACTTCTTAGGATTAAATGCAATTGGTAAAATTTCCAAGCAATAGTTTATAAATTCTTGAAAAATTATTGCCTGTGCTGTAATTTTACTATCTCCAGGAAGGCAGATGAGGATGTGAGTCAATAGGGGAGTATATTAAAATTATTTAACTTTAGTTTCAAGTTTCACTATGCTATTGTGCTGTGTTGACTTCACATTTAAAAAAAAAAAACACCAATTAAAAGAGGTGTTTTTTTTTTAATGTAGCAAACACTGGACATGAAGGCAAATAGGGGCAGTTGGTTTTTACAGTCGTTTCTTTGCCCTAGTCCTTTCTGCTCTAATGAGCAAACCCATTCTTTCCCATAGGCTTCAGGGTCTATATTTTAAAGAAGGTTCTTAGAATCTTAACACAAAGTAAGACTTATCCAATTAGCCTCTGACATTGAACAAGACTATAATAAAATAAAAACGATAGTTTTCTACTTTCTTTGTGACCATCCTTTTTTCTAGTTCGGAGATGCATGCATTGTTCAAGAAAATGTTTCTTGTTCTATACCCAAGTATTATTCAATAAGTGAAAATGCTGCTGATGGCCAATTTCCGTCAGTATCAAAACGTGGTATTGAACTGCGATGCTTTTAGTAGGTACTATATAGAGGTCAGTAAGGAAGTTTGAACCATGCCAACTTGAAGTCTGTTGTGTGAGCATCTGTGATGAATGCCCCCAAACCTGGCGCACCCAGCTAAGCTGTGAGCTCTGTATTTATTCTTGTGGTCCCTTACCTGTGGCTATGTCTCATTGACTGGCTTTGTAATTTTATGACATTTTGTGGTCTATGTGTTATTGTGGTCTATCTGTTATTGACAAAATTTCTTGTTTAGCCCTGGTACAGGTATTCCAATGGCATTTTTAACTTTCCATTTGTGAAATAGTTTTAATTATTAATTAGAAAATGTCAAAATCTGTATTTTGGAGCTACCTACTGAGTTTCTGACCAATATATACAATTTCCTACTTGAAAATTTTACTTTGACATTGAGAAAGCACTTCAAATTCAACATATCTAAATCTGAGCATTTAGTCTACACCAGGCCGTCAACAATATTGCTCAAGCTAGAGGCATGTAAGGTGTCTGTTATCCGTCTCTACTCACCAATGCCTACTTTCATTACTAGAATATAATGGTCAAGAGCTACATCTGAATTATTTACTATTGCATCCTAGTGTCATAAAAATTGCCTGGCCTTTGGTTAGGTGTTCTCAAAACAATTACAGAATAAATTATTAATAACATTGACCCTATAGTCAGAAAATCCTGGGTCAAAATCTGGTTCTGTGCCTTACCACAATCAACTGAGTTGATTAACATTTCCTACCTATTTTCTGGTCTCTAAAATGAGTCAAAATATTATCTACCTTATTGGATTGTAGTAATAATTACTTTTGATAATGCATCTTAAATGTTTGGCACCTGGTAAGCATTCAAAATCACGAACTCTGAGGACCCCTGCTGTGTGTGGCCTGCATTATTTCTATGGCTTAATTACCTAAACTATTGAAAAATTCTTCTATTCCTATTGGCCTTTTAGTGAAAGTCTAATGCATTTTTTTTCCTAGTCATCTGGAAAGAAGGATATCTGTGCATTAACATGGAAAGCTGGTTGTAAATAAATGTGTTCCTTGCAAGTATTTAGCTTGAAGCTGGCATTTCATCTTATAGAGTTATACACCTTACTGGGAAATAAAATACAGTTTCTTTGCTACTAGTGTAAACAAATTGTGGATTCTTCATATGAGAGTATAATATTTGTTCATATGCTAAAATAAAAATATAAAAGGCATGAGAAATACATTTATTATAAGTCAAAAATTCTCTTTCATTCATGGGTCACATTCAAATATAAACTATTTTAAATCATTATTCAGTCATATTTATAGTAGAATTAATAGCAGTATTAATTTAAAATTAATTTAAAAATTTAATTGATAAATAATAGAAAATAAGAAAAAGATAACAGAAGAAAGAGGGACAAATAGTAAGATAGTTGAACATTTCAAGTATGTTAGTCATATCTTTATCAGCAAATTGAATGAAAATATGCTCATTTAAAAACTGAGTTAAAAATACTGTAAGTTGTGGGGTACCTGGTTGGCTCAGGTCATGCTCTTAGGGTTCTGGGTTGGAGTCCTGCATTGGGTTCCATGCTCAGCAGGGAGTCTGCTTGTCCCTCTCCTTCTCCCCCACCTTGTGGTCTCTCTTTCAAATAAATAAATAAATAATAAAAAATATTTTAACTGCCCCAAAACACAAAAAGCACTAAATGTTGCTCATAACAATATGTATAAAGTCACATACAAAGATTGAAAATAGAAGTATGTAAAAAGATTATGCAAACACAATACAAAAAATAGTTGATATGACAGTTTTGATGTCAGACAGGGAACTAAAGAGGATTTAATGGAGGGCAGCTAATGAGTATGTGGACTCCTGGCCTCTTCATCTTTCTTCCTGTGCCCTTTTTGGAACTGAAGGACATGAACTTGGATTTGGGTTTCTTTTATAGTACAGTCTCCTATATTAATATAGCCAACCTCATGACCAAGATGTCTTTACTGTGAATGAATCACTATGATTTAATCTTTCTTGATTTCTTTATATACATAGGAAATGAAATTTAGGAAAGTCTATACCTCTGATGCTGTGTATTGTTTTATTTTGGATGTTGAAAGCTATTTACTATTTTTCTCTCTTTGAATTTCTGCTGTGCCAACTCTTATCCCTCATTACAAGAAAAATGGTTGTCATCTTTTCATTAAAAGGGATTATAAGCATAAAGATGATTAGGAGAAAAGTAAAATGATATATTTTTAAAAAGATTTTATTTATTTATTTGACAGACAGAGATCACAAGTAGGCAGAGAGGCAGACAGAGGGCGGGGGAAGTGGGCTCCCTGCTGAGCAGAGAACCCAATGCGGGACTCGATCCCAGGACCCTGAGATCATGACCTGAGCTGAAGGCAGAGCCTTTAACCCACTGAGCCCCAGTAAAATAATATTTTAAATAAATTATAGTGTATGGGATTTTCTATTCTGTGTATGATACTTATATTTATTTTATTTTATATTTATGATCTGAAGTCTATTAAAGCAAACTCTTATGCTTTAAGACAAAAAGAGTTATGTAGTTATATCATTTCTCTCACATTGTCAGATACCAAATAAAGCAAAGGACTTTCTTTTTAGTCCAACCTCAACCTAGATCTGAAGAAGTCAACTTAACTAAGACATATGGTGAAACATTTTGTCACTGTGAGCCTGTCAGTTGTGAAAATTTAAATTCATCCTATTTTTTTTTTTTTTGTCAGAAAGAAGTCTATTCCTAAAATGAAATTGGTTTTCTCATGTCTCTTTACACATTCTCATACATCAACCCCGTGCCCTCATATGGACCATTAATGCAAATAAAGTGGGGTTGGGTGAAAAGGCTCATGACATGCAGGTAGAGCAGGCAAACCATGAACTTGAGAATGGAAATAGTCCTTTACATCTACTAAGTGACACCCTCAGGTGAATATCACTTGCTACACTCCGTGTTCAACTGGCCATTCATAGTGTGTTACGTCAGGCAAGATTGCAAATCTGCCTGTACCTAAGTTGATTTGTTTGTAATATTTGAGGATTATTATGATACTAACACTTTTTGTGTAGTAAAGATAAAGAAGATAGTGTTTATAATTTCCTAATTTTGAAGTCCATTATATTTATTTTTGGTGTAATGATACATGAATAATGAATTGGGCTTTAGGTGAAAATGATAAATAAATTGGGATTTTACTATATATAATAATAACAACAGTCTTTTACTTTTTAATTTCCCTCTCTGACACTGGAACTACTTTAATAACAAAATACAAATTTAAACTCCTAATCTACCTACCTCCTAAAATATTTAAACTAAAATACCCAAGGAATGTATGGAAAGAAGGATTGATATGAAGAGTATATGCCTAACACCTCTCTGTTTTCTTTATTTAATGGTAATTACATGTTATATACAACAAAAGGCATTCTGCATGCACTATCTTATTTAATCCTTATGGAAACTTGTGGGGTGAGCATAAAACCTTTATTTATTTATTTGACAGAGAGAGAGAACATAAGTGGGGGAGCAGCAGGCAGAGGGAGAGGGAGAAGCAGGCTCTCCACCGAGCAGGGAGCCTGATGCGGGACTCTATCCTAAGACCCTGGGATCGTGACCTGAGCTGAAGGCTGCCACTTAACTGACTGAGCCACCCAGGTGACCCTAAAGCCCCCATTTTTAAAGGTGAAGTAAATTATGGCTCCAAAGGATTAAAACTTTGCCAAGATTCTTCAAATCATAAATGTCATGTTGATCCCATATTGTCTGACTTTAAAAGCCATGTATGTCAGATCATAGTTTCCTCTGGATATCCATTTTCCCCTTTTTTTCTTAGTAATGTAACCTTGGGCTTTAGTTCCACACATGGCTCCCCAATGTAAAGAGTACATTTTCTAGCTGGTCGGGTTACTAAGATCTGGTGTGTGGGATGTCAACAAGTGTCATGTGCAGCTACACTGTAGGGAAATTTACAAGGAATGGTATCTCCTACTTCTGCCTTTCTTTATTCCTACTGGCTAAAATATGGGTATTATGGCTACAGTTTAAATCATGTTCACATTCATGATATAAGCATCACACTGAATATGGTGGGGCACCTGTGGTGGTCATGGCAAGGACAGGGAACCACCCTATCATTCTCAGAGCACTCACAGGTCTTTGTACGGAGAAGAATAAACCTCTACCTTACTTTGGCTATTCCTATTTGGGAATTTTAACCTCTTACATTTAAACCAATTCAAACTGATAGACCAGGCTCATTCTATTTCATCAAACCACTGATTTAAAGCATTGAATCCAGGACGCCTGGGTGGCTCAGTTGGTTAAGCGGTTGCCTTCGGCTCAGGTCATGATCCCAGCGTCCTGGGATCGAGTCCCACATCGGGCTCCTTGCTCGGCGGGGAGCCTACTTCTCCCTCTGCCTCTGCCTGCCACTCTGTCTGCCTGTTCTCACTCTCTCTCTCTAACAAATAAAAAAAAAAAAATCACTGGACCCACTTGCAAATTCTTATTGCGTTAATGAAGATGGAGACCATGGCTGTTGATATACAACATGTCAAGATTTTATGCCTTAATCTATTTCAGAATGTTTAACTGATTCTAGTTCTGCCACACTAGGATGTGAAGAGCAGAACAATAGATGTTTTAAGTCAGTTTTAAGGGAATTATATACTGAAGTTTTTTAGTTGGAATTAAGCCAGAGAACAAGCAATAACAGCTGGGCAAAAACCCAAAGCACCAGAAGAGCTCCCTCAACTTCTTCCTTTGAAATGTAACCTGAGAGGTGCTGTCAGGCACCGAAAATCTTTGATGATTATTATAGACAAACTTTATTGGCTATCCATTTCCATAAGAATTGTTATTAAAATTTCTTGAGGAGAAAGAAACATACATTACTGAAAATATAATTTAAGGCTCAATATGGTAGAAAGAATATCTGTTTGGAACCACATAGATCTGGGTTAAAATTTGGCTTTCCTATGGGGCACCTGGGTGGCTCAGTGGGTTAAAGCCTCTGCCTTCAGCTCAGGTGGTGATCCTAGAGTCCTGGGATCGAGCCCCACATCGGGCTCTCTGCTCAGCGGGGAGCCTGCTTCCCTTCCTCTCTGTCTGCCTCTCTGCCTACTTGTGATCTCTGTCTGTCAAATAAATAAATAAAAATATTTAAAAAATAAAAAAAATAAAATTTGGCTTTCCTAATTAACACCGAAGCAGTAGATATTTCCCTTAATCTACCTACAAAAGAAAAAAAAATCTTTCAGATTTGCTATGTGAATTAAGTGATAAAAAATATTTATAAGTATGCAACATATGGCTTGTATTAAAAATACTAGTGACCTAAATATATGTTCCCTTAATGAATTTCTTAAATCCTTAGAAGATACAAAGGTAGCTGTCAGAATTTGGGTTGTCTTAAAATCAGAGCTTGAAATGAGTTGGGTATAATCTATTTGAGAGGTGATTCCCAGAAGTGAAAACAAAGGTAGGAAAAGTGAGTCAAGGAGTAGAAAAAGCCAAATAAATGTGATATTGAGCTGGTTATCCCTAGAATCGATGCTGGGATTCAGCCCCTCTGGAGATCCACTGAGAAATCATATAGAATTTGCCTCTAAATGATCCCAGACAAAAATAGGGAGGCTGAGAAAGTAGCCACTCAGTTTGATCCCTTGCTGGTTGCTTCTTGCCCTGGGAGGAAATAAATGCCCACCCTCTGGGTCATGACTACAGAAGAATTAAGTGGCTTTGATGACTCTGGAGAAAGTCCAAGGCAGATAAGCAGTGGGACACTGTGAGTTGCTTATGAAGTGGAATGCTGGAGATGTCCATGGACTTTTTGCCTCAGCTGCGTTGAAATCTGATGAGTCAGGATACCTTACTCACCAAGATTTGGCCAGGGTACCTTAAGGGTCTGCAGAGCAGTGAATATATATGAGTGTATGCATATATGTGTGTGGGCCCGGTGGAGGTGTCTGTTGCTATTAACAACTGCAAAACCTGAGTGTGACATTGCATAGAATAAAAAGGCAGGCTGACAAAAATGTCAGTTTTTTCTGAGTTTTACTCTGCTTATACCATCTCCGTGTATCAACACTGGGTTTTTCATGTTGATTAGAAAGAAGTTCTGTTGACTAGTAATCTCAAGAAATGTCTAGCCTGTGGGAAGAAAATAATGAAAGGATTCCTAGGTACAACAACTTTTGAAATCATTGCTTTAATGCTAACTATGTGCTAATAATTATTTTTAGAAAAACTGGGTGATCTCCTTGATCTTTTCATGAATAAGACTTTTCCAAAAATAAATGTCACTGTGAAACGGTTCCCCACATATTTAATAATGGAACAGAAATGAAAGACAATGTAGCTTTATTCTGCCAAAAAGTAGTAACAAATAACAGAAGACTTCAATTTCTATATCTTTAAAAATACTGTTTACCCAGGCAGAACGTTCTATGAGCTATTTTGGTCACCTTTAGTAAATAATGTGGTTTTAAGTATCTTTGACAATTCACTGGCCATAGTAAAAGCATATTGTAACAGTGTTTAATTTCCTCTATATATCCGCAGTTTTGGTAATTTTTTTGTGTGTTTTGTGTCTTTTTTTAGTTGTTGTTTGAAGAGTTCTGTTTTATTATTTAATTCCACCTGCTTTAGAAAGGAATTTAAAGTCATTAAAAAAAAGAGCGAGAAAAAAGCGTACCTAAAAGAAAACAATAAATACCCCCCCCTCCCAGAGGACATCAATGAAAAGGAAGTGATGAAAGAATAAACACACTAGGGTCCCTAAGTTAAAGGAAAATCATTAATCCTTCCTCATAATTAAGACAATAAAGAAAACATTGAGTTACAGACCACTTCATAACTGTATCTCCTTTTTCTACACATGTTTTCTTGCCCAACTCATATTTAAACTGTATTACCATAAAGCTAGTTTTCTTAACAAACTGGAATGCATTTTTTAAATGGGCAAAGATCCTAAAAGAACTGATTTACAATATTTATGGAAGCTATACAACATGTTTAGTTTTGATGATTTAAATACACGTTTTAAGATATGTCAAATAAATGGAATCCATTCAAAAGGTGACAGCAGGGGCGCCTG
>ML107126.1:19675-62594 GCA_003697995.1 Taxidea taxus jeffersonii | reverse complement strand
AAAGAAAGAAAGAAAGAGAAGAAAATCTTCAGTGAGTGGAAATGGCATCTTCTAAAAGCCAGTGGAGGCTTTTTTTCATCTATGACTTGAAAATTAAGTTATCTATGCCACCATCTTACTTCAGCAGGTAACAGATAAGATAAAGTAGGTATAATTGGAATAAAAATAATTTATATACATGATCCTAAAACAAAGTTCGCAAAAAGCAAGTAATCTGCCTCTTACACTTCTCTTAAGTTATAGTTGGTTTTTTTTGACACGGCAGGGGCCACCTAAAAAATCTCTCTGTTCTGAAAAGTCTCAGATCTATTATTCATTTGAAGAGCAACTGAGTAGGAATCTGGGACATTTAAGACATTCACAGTTTCAGGGGCACCTGGGTGGCTCAGTGGGTTAAAGCCTCTGCCTTTGGCTCAGGTCGTGATCCCAGGGTCCTGGGATCAAGCCCCACATCCAGCACTCTGCTCAGTGGGAAGCCTGCTTCTCCCTCTGTCTCTGCCTGCCTCTCTGCCTACTTGTGATTTCTGACTGTCAAATAAATAAAATCTTTTTTAAAAAAGAAGACATTGACAGTTTCAGCATTTCATATAGCATTCTTTCTTTGTATTTTAATCACAAAAAAAAATAACAGTTTAAGATATTAAGATACATCTGAATTTTAGCCTGGTGCCTAAGAATCAGTGTTCACTAGAATAATTCATTTATGGGGCGCCTGGGTGGCTCAGTGGGTTAAAGCCTCTGCCTTCAGCTCAGGTCATGATCCCAGGGTCCTGGAATCAAGCCCCGCATCAGGCTCTCTGCTCAGCAGGGAGCCTGCTTCCCTCTGCCCTCTCTGCCTACTTGTGATCTCTGTCAAATAAATAAATAAAATCTTAATAATAATTCATTTAGTGACTATTGCAAAAACAGCATTGGCTTCGACTTGGCCAACCTGTAACATTTGTTGTTTTGCAGAGTTTGTTTTGTCTTATGATTAATAACAAATCCTCATGTGTTTCTTGCATTTTGAATTTTTTTTCTGTATACTAGTTTTGAAGGGAAAAATATCTCTATTTTAAGCATCATCTATGATTGTTGTACACTTAAGTAATATATTAGCAGTGATTATTTGACAGATTCTTAGTGTCCAAACATAAAAAGGTGGGGTTTTTTTCAAATTAGGAAGGATAGTAGTCCAGGCATTAGATTGTTTTCACTCACATTGGATCAAAAAGTTCATGAGCAAGTTTAAGTTGTCACAGCTTATAAACATATAATAAGTGCTGAGTTTTTGCATATTTTTTTCTTCAAGAAAAATTTTGTATTGTCTTAATTTTCATTGTTAGTCTTGGCATGTTTGCCTAGAATCATTTATAGAGCAGCTTACTGTGTATACTAAAAAATAATAAATGAATCTATGTCTCTACTAAATTGACATGACTGATATTATGTGATACTGTAATTCATTTGACTGGTATGAATATTTGTCTTGAGTGGTCAATAGCTTTATTAATAGCACTATTTTGGGGTAGGAAAGTAGAGTTCATCATAACCACACTGCCTTGGAAAAATGAGTTATCTCACCGTAATCCCAAATTTAAGAAAAAAGTGAGGTAAAAATATACGATCAAGGTTGTTTTACTACTGTGTTAATAGTAATAATTGCTAGGAGTCTGAGTATAGATGGAGGAATTTTTTTCATTTAACTTTGAAATAATTCTAAACTTAAACTACATAGTAGTACAGTTTCTATATACCCTTTACCTAGTTTCTCTAATATTAACATCTTATATACATCGTTATCAAAACCAAGAAATTAACATTGTTACAATACTACTACCTAACTGCAGGTTTTATTTTATGTCCTGAGTTTTTCTCTTCTAGGATACCATGTTCCATTTGCTTGAAATGCCCCTTAAATCTCTTCTAAATTAGTTTTTCTGTTATTCGTTATCTTTTATGACCCTGACACTTTGAAAAATAATGATGAGGGGCACCTGGGTGGCTCAGTCGGTTAAGGGTTTGCCTTCAGCTCAGGATATGATTCTCAGGGTCCTGGGATCAAGACCCACATCAGGCTCCCTGCTCATCGGGGAGCCTGCTTTTCCTCCTCTCTCTGCCACGCCACCTATTTGTGCACATGTGTGCACACGCTCTCTCTCTCTCTATGAAAGAAATAAATAAAATCTTCTGGAAAAAAAAAAAAAGAAAAGGAATGGCCAGTTACATTATAGAATGTTTCTCAGTTGGGGTTTGCTATCTCAATATTAGATTGAAATAATGCATTTTGGGCAGGAATACCACAGAAATGGAAAATGGGTTTACCTTGCCCTGTGCATCTTCTCGAGGGTTGTTGTTTTTTTTGTTTTGTTTTTCTCAGGGGATTTACCTTATTACTGGTAATAACCATGATCACTTAGTTAAGGTTGTATCTGCTGGGTTTCTCCATTGTAAAGTTACTGTTCTTCTCTTTGTAATTAAATATCTTGAGGAAGATATTTTAGGATTACACATATATCTTCTTTTTCCTCCAACTTTGTCCATTAATTCTAAAGAATCTATTGATAGATATTGCCTGCAATAATTACTATGATGTTTGCCTAATGAAGATTTTCTGTTTGGGGGAATTTTTAATGCTACTAAATTTTCCAGAGATTCTAAGCACGGGGGTGTGGGGAGAGTGATTTTTTTTTTTTTAAGGGATTAGTCTTTGAAAATAGCAGTTCAGATCTGTGTCTACTTCTATATTTGCTGAAGGTTGAATAGAAGGGTGACAGTGAAGTAGATGAACTCTTGAGGCCCCTTTTTAATATTGCCCACTTGAGAGAAATATGAATCCTAAAGACACCTTCTAAGTTTTAAATTTAAATTTTATTTTTAGAGCTAACACATGAGTTTCTACAAATATTGGAGAAAACACCTAGTAGGTTGAAGAGGATTCGAAACTGGAGGGTAAGAGAATTGGCAGGGTTTAATAGAATATCAGTTTGTCGCTTATCTAACGATTACATAGCTAACCAGTTTGAATTTTTGGTTAAATATCCTTATTTCCAGTATTCCTAAATAATTACAGTGTATCGTAAGCTGCATACCCTCATAGTTTATTCAACTGCTGTGTCCAATGGACTTTGTTAATTAAGTACTTTATAAATTTTGTGTTTAATTTCACGGTGATTATAATGGAAATATTCTCCTTATTTTACAAATGGGCAAGCTAAAGCCTAGACAAGTTAAATTACTTTCTCAAATGCTGGGCCAGGATTTAACCTATATCTAACTCCAAAACCAGTGGTTTCCAC
Source organism: Taxidea taxus jeffersonii (assembly GCA_003697995.1). Lineage (NCBI taxonomy): Eukaryota > Metazoa > Chordata > Mammalia > Carnivora > Mustelidae > Taxidea > Taxidea taxus. The sequence goes on along the minus strand of ML107126.1, from coordinate 59,316 downwards.
TTTTTATAGCCTTCTTCTATGCCTCTAAGTAAGACGTTTATTTACTGGCAACAAAAAGCCTTAAACCTCAGGTGATTTTGTTTGCATATGTTTAATATAGATTTTTATAAAGTAAGGAAATTTGTATTAAATTCCTTTGCTGTCATTGCTTCTTTTGTGTTTTATTTAAATAGGCTAATCAGGCGGCTAAGAAACCAAAAGTAGATGGACAAGTTTCAGAAACGCCACTTCTTGGTTCATCTTTGGTCCAGAATTCCATTTTAGTAGATAGTGTTACTGGTGTGCCTACAAACCCAAGTTTTCAGAAACCATCTACATCAGCATTCCCTGCACCAGTACCTCTAAATTCAGGAAATATTTCTGTTCAAGACAGCCATACATCTGATAATTTGTCAATGCTAGCAACAGGAATGCCAAGTACCTCCTATGGTTTGTCATCACACCAAGAATGGCCTCAACATCAAGAGTCAGCACGGACAGAACAGATGTATTCACAGAAACAAGAGACATCTTTGTCTGGTACCCAGTACAACATCAACTTCCAGCAGGGACCTTCCATATCACTGCATTCAGGATTACATCACAGACCTGACAAAATTTCCGATCATTCATCCATGAAGCAAGAATATACTCATAAAGCAGGGAGCAGTAAACACCATGGGCCAATTTCTGCTACTCCTGGAGTAATTCCTCAGAAAATGTCTTTAGATAAATATAGAGAAAAACGTAAGCTAGAAACCCTTGATCTGGATGTAAGAGATCATTATATAGCTGCCCAAGTAGAACAGCAACACAAACATGTGCAGTCACAGTCAGCCAGCAGCAGTTCTGTCACTTCTCCCATTAAAATGAAAATTCCCATCACAGGTACTGAAAAACCTGAAAAATACACGGCGGATAAGAAGGAAAAGAGTGGATCGCTGAAATTACGGATTCCAATACCACCCACTGATAAGAGTGCTAGTAAAGAAGAACTGAAAATGAAAATAAAAGTTTCTTCCTCAGAAAGACACAGCTCTTCTGATGAGGGCAGTGGGAAGAGCAAGCATTCGAGCCCACATATTAGCAGAGACCATAAGGAGAAGCACAAGGACCATCCCTCAAACCGCCACCACCTCAGCAGTCACAAGCATCCCCACTCACACAGTGGCAGCAGCAGCGGTGGCAGTAAACACAGTGCTGATGGAATACCGCCCACTGTTCTGAGGAGTCCTGTCGGCCTGAGCAGTGATGGCATTTCCTCTAGTTCCAGCTCTTCGAGGAAGAAGCTGCATGTCAATGATGCATCTCACAACCATCACTCCAAAATGAGCAAAAGTTCCAAAAGTTCAGGTAGTTCATCTAGTTCTTCCTCCTCTGTTAAGCAGTATATATCCTCTCACAACTCTGTTTTTAACCATCCCTTACCCCCTCCTCCCCCTGTCACATACCAGGTGGGCTACGGACATCTCAGCACCCTCGTGAAACTGGACAAGAAGCCAGTGGAGACCAACGGTCCTGATGTCAATCACGAGTACAGTACAAACAGCCAGCATATGGACTACAAAGACACATTCGACATGCTGGACTCGCTGTTAAGTGCCCAAGGAATGAACATGTAATCATTTGTTTAGGTCAATTTTTCCTTTACTTTTTTAATTTAAAAATTGTTAGAATGGAAAATTTCCTCCTGATCTAGCAGTGGTAACACCTGCTGTTGCTGCCACTGCATCAATATTTGTAAGTGCTGCTTTATTCTTCATTCTGAAAAGAAGAGATGATAGTAAACAAGTCTTTATCTCCACATATGATAGTGTTATAAATACTGTAAAAGCATGGAAGGTGCAAAACTCAGTATTTCTACAATTGCAGCTAAGAACATTAAGATGAATGGCTGGCTGCTTCTAGGAATATAAGATGCCTCAAGCATTCATTATTTATGATTTGAATACTGTAGCTATTTTTTGTTGTTGCTTGGCTTTTGAATGAGTGTAAATTGTTTTCTTTTGTGTATTTATACTTGTATGTATGATTTGCATGTTTCAATGATAAAGGGATAAAACAGTATACTGACAACTGTTTACAAGAAAGTGGAGAAAAATGTACATACATTTTTGTATGTTTAGATATTACCATAAATACTCAGGATTGGAGCTGCTTGTAAGTATAACAATATAACTTTATTTTATCTTGTCAAAAGTCCATCACTAATCTAAAACAAAGGTGGCACTTTTTCATGTTAACCTTAAACTCTAGGCCTTACTGGAAGCCACTGAAGGGGGGGACACTTCACTACCAGATGGATATGCAGTGCCACAGATGGTCATTTATTTACACTGTGAGGCACTGAACTTTTGCCTTCAGAGCTTCTGACCAGGTTGGCTGCTGAAATAGCCCCTAATTTGCTGAAGGCTTGAAGAGGAAAAAATAAAGTTTACATACTCTTGATGTGAAGTGCATTTGAAATGTTTGTTGGCTTGTTGCAGTACTATAAACACAGAGCTGTTAATAATGGTTATGTAGATTACTGTGATTTGAAAACTAAATCCACAAAACTTATATAGTGAAGAATTATTAGGTTTTTTTCTTAATAAAGAACTTTAACACTACATATTTTAACCGTAAACAGGGATTGCTTTTCCTTTAGTGTTCAGAATGACACCATATTCTTAAACATACTCCTCCCATGAAGTGTGTTTGTGTGTGATGCCATATTTCTTTTTCAGGTAAATGCAGTCTTCCTTATAGAAATGAAATTAAACCTGTTGCTCTCTCAGTTCTTTTATATTCTAAAAATAAATAAAAAGAAAAGATCACTGACTGTGCATTGTACCTGTATTTATAGCTTATGGTTGTTATCAGGAAGCTCTGTGAGAAAAAAGGGTTAGCCTCCAAGTAAACAAACTAGTGGAGGTTTTACATTTGTTTGCACATCTCAGTATATTCCTGTTGAGGTCAAGTTTGCACAGTCATCTAACTTCTGAACAAACAATAGACTTTAACTTGTTTAAAATCTGTCTTAAACACCAGTAATGTGGCTCCGGTTTATCAGCTAATCTTGAATTTATTCTGTGGTAAATCTTTGAGCTGTTGAGTGTCTTTAGATGGGTGAATTCAACTTTTGTTGAACTGAAAACTGTCTTAATTTTTTCTTCTATGTATATGAATTATTTTTGTTACAAAGCCACTGATATGTGCACAATTGTAATTTTACTCAAGTATGTTGCAGTTGTAAATATTAGAGAGTTTAATCTCGTGTCCTACCTTTATTTAGCGATTACCTAATTTGCCAGTAGCTTTATAATTTTTTTTAAGATAACTGTTCATTATTTTGTCAATGTTATTTGAACTTAGGATACTAGGAGCCTCTTTCTAGGGACTTTGCCTAGGTAGCATGTCCTAACATTTGTTCTTTGTCTTGCATAACTTTAGTAATCTTTGTCATTACATGTAACTTTGTTGCTCTGTATGGCATATTATTGTATCCATAAACTTGGTAATTTTGATACAGTTATACTTTTACAGTGGTACATAATCCGAGGACTAGTATAGAATTAAGCTGAGTGCAAGATGAGGGCGGGGAAGGGTTTTGTTCTTGGTAATTTAGATGTGAAACCTCTAAGGAGCTATCATGTGAAACGACATAGGGTGGTCATGCTACTGTATAATTGGGGGTGATAATACCAGGAATTTTAATAAGATTTTGTAAAGAATATCCAAAGTAGTGAACTTATTTTCAGTATGACATAGAAAACAATGTGAATATTTAAGGTCTGTGACTATACTTAAACTTCACTAAGAATTTGAAGAATTGTTTTGAGATGTGGGAATAAAGGTAATTTTGTTGAATCTTTATTGGTGCTAATGATGGACAGTTTAAAAAGGTAGCTAGTATATATTGTTATGGGTCAGTACTTATTAGTACTTCCAAAATTGAATTTGAAATGCTATGTATTCACTTTTCACTCTGTAAATGTAATTCTTTACAATGACTTTATTTATTAAAGGGCAGCCAGTTGTAATTTGTACAGGATTGTGTGAGCTATTCAAACTCTTTAACCTCTGAACAGGATTATAGGTTCTAAAACCACCATGGGGATGAATATGAAAATCCTTTTATGTTTCATTTCCAGTAAGTGAAAAACCCCTATTACTCATACTACCATTAATTTGCTTTCCCCATCTCATTTGCATAAAATAGTTCATCAGCCTGGTCCCAATAGGCGCAACCAAAGAAAAAGACTCCAATGAATGGACATTATTTTTGAGTCTTCTTTTAAGTAGCCATAAATAAACCAAAATAGTACATCAAATTTAGGTATGAAATTCCACATGTGCAAAGTACTGTTAAGGTGATATACATTTTTGATGAGATTTTTTTAATATTTGAAATATTAAAAAGCATTATCTTTAAACATCCTTTAAAAGAGTGATTCATTTTTCAGTTGTCTTTTCCCTAGATCATAGCTTTGTTACCTTTATGCAGAAGTACATTGCATAGAAAGGCCTACCTCTTTACGTAGTTTTCCAGTATTGAGCTGTGCCCCCTAAATATATGCCTTAGCTACTTCAAAATACGTTTTCAGAACCAAAAAGCAGAGTGTTTTTTCCACTGAAACATTCTTGGAGGCCTCCTGTACCAAACTGGTACAAACTGGTGTACCAAACTGGAGATAGTATCCTTTAGTGGTAAGACCTTGCACAATGTCCCAATTCCTTTTTGTTGAACCTGAGGTTTATTTCTTAGGTTTGTCTTTGAAAGCAGTTAGAGTGCATCTTGATCTTTCTCTGTCTGTGCAGGTGCATTCTGGTTAGAGTTGTTGACTCCAGATTTCTACCATGATAACATCAGTGGTTTCATGTGGAATGTCATGAGAGGTGCTTACATGACTTTGTACCAACAGATTATAATTAGGTAGACTACCTTATCTTTTTTTGGTCTGTCTTCCTTAACCTAAGGGAATGACTTCAGAAAACCAAATTTTGAATGTTTTTGTTAGTTACCAATTGCCTTTCCTAGCATTTTAAGCACATTTTTCAGTTATATTTGAGTGTTTTAATTGATGGGTTTTATTCCTTAACCAGCTGCATACTTATGCATGACTTGTGTACTGTAGAAGTATCTTGGGTGAATTAGATATGTTAGGGTATTTTGCATCCACTGTGGAAATGAGGGCTTTGTTTTGTTTCGTTTCATTTTAACATGATAGTAGCTCTAAAGGAAGACAGTTATACTCTCAAAATATCACCATTTTCAATTTTATCTAAACAGTAAGCAGTTGTTTCTTAGCTACTACTGTGCTTAAATTGCTGGGTGACTTAAGATCTCTGCTGAGAAAATTTTGAGAGCTCTTGTGAAGAATCTTTGATACAGCAATCTCTTGCTCAAGAGGCAATCTTGGGAGCCAGTAGGGTTCACTAACTGTATTTACCCAGATGAAATATGTGAATCCCCCATCAGGGCGTTAACTGAGCTCACAGAATGATTCTTGATAATCTTGTGTTCCCTTGTATTTATTTATGGTAGGCTGATTTAGATTGGGATCTTTGCATTCATTGGAAAACAGTACATTCTGTCTTCTGCCCTCTAGGGTACCAAGTTATAATAGCAACTAATTTGAGAATTACAGTTACTCAAATATCTGAAATTTGATTGCTGTAAGCCAGATTAGAAGTGTGCTTGTTGCCTTTATAGCTGAGATGATCTTGCCAGTTGGTCTGGAATGCTTAGTGTTTTAGTCTGATTGGCCATGCATCCATTTTTTTATCCCACAATGACAATTTGGGCAAAGCCAGCTTTTGCTTCTGTGACTCCTCTTTTTCTATTCCATATAATTTTACTAGTATCTATTTTCGCCTGACAGGTTCTTTAGAATAGGCTGATAAGCAAGGTACATTGAAGGTTGTATGGCTAGGAGTAATTCTGTTTTCATAAAGGTGAGTTTACCCATTCACTGTGATCCTTTAACTTTAACCCCAAAGGAAATTCTGAGGGCTAATTTCCCTTATTTCCAACTTTTGGGAGGAAGCTGCACTTAAAACCTATAGTTGGGTATGATTTGCCTGTTGTTTAATAATGAGTACATTCTTACTTTTAAGGTGTGTTTTTCCAGCAGCTTCACTTGGTTTGACAAACTTCACCTGACTCATTTGTTGTCTGCAATGATTAGGATTTTGTTTTCTGAATATACTCAGAACCCCCAAGAACTATTCAATAGGATGTTTGCTGATAGAAAATCCAAAATTGGAACGTGTGTGTGGCATGAATTTGATTAGTTACTGAATTTCAGTGCAGTATCTGTTACGAAGAATTATTAATAAAATTTGTTTATTGAAAATGGAAATCCAGAATTCTAACATGTCTTCTTAATGTGAATCAGAAGTAACTTTCAGGCCCTGGGAAATAGAGGAAATAAGGTCTTAATGTGTTTCTCTTTATCTGAGTAATAACTTCATAAGTCTTCATGGAGTGTGGCCTTTTGAGTTCATTCAGGTTGTCTGTATTCTACTCTCAGACCCACCACTTGGTAGCTGATGTCCTTGGGTGAATTACTTGACTTTGTGCCTTGATTATCTTATCTACAAAATGTGCATATTCATAGGGTTGTGAGGTTTAAGGTTTGAATGATCAGGGAAGGCTAAATAGAATAGATGGCATTAAGGAGATTCTTGATAGAGGTATATTTTAGCTATTAGAGGGAATGATGAAACCCAGTCCAGGTGCATTAAACTTGGGTGTGTATTAAACTGCATGCCTACTGTTTTCCAGCATTTAAGTTCATTCTGATTCATACTTCGGGATTTTCTTGGTTAAACTGTTGCATCACCTCCCCAAAAAGCAAAGAGAAATTGCGATTATCTGGAAGGGGAATTATTCATGAAAAAATATTTAATCATAAACTGCTTTATTATTGCTACTCTCTCCAACCCCTTGCCTTCTCCACCGATTTGCCCGCACCTTCCACTTGAAAGAAAATTGAAGCCATGCAGTGGCTTTAATAAAATAAAATTAGGATAGAAAAGTTGCTTTCTCTAAAATGCATCTTAAGCCTAAATGTAAAATAAATGTCTTGAAACCAATTACAAGAGAGTTGTCTTCATCTTCTGTTGATAACACCAATAAGGGCGTGCTGTGTTAGCATATAATAAATTGCATGAGTTTTATTTAGGAACGTTACAAAGTTCCACTTAACCAAAGTTAGTGATTCTGTTTTGTAATCCATCCTACTCCCTTGTTCCTTCCCTCTTTTTTTTGCTGCTGTTCTCAATATAATGAAAACAGTTGTACATTTTTGTTTTAGCTCTGCTGCATAAACTGCCTTGTTTCCTCTCCCCAGTAGAGTACTCCCAAAGCAGTGGAGAGCCTCACTGATGAAAGGGTTTTTACCTTTATAGAAATTAAGAAATTTCTTAGAAATTAGGAAATTAAAGAGCTTTTAGACCTTGCAGGTGTCAGGGCATATACCCCAAATCAGTTTTTGGTTCTGGTTTTGTTTTAGTCTTTCAAGTCATAATCCATTAAGAGCAATTACTCTACGGATGAATTCAGCCATAGTTTTGCACAGGTGTGAGAAGTGATTGCAGTAGGACAAAGTACATGATCTTTTCTTCAGAATTGTTTGCTAGTTGAAAGCGTTTTCCGCTCTTTCTCTTGTTAATTGTTTTGATCACCAGTGAAGGTAGAGACTGCCTACATTGGGTACTTCAGTGTTGACAGTTTTAAATGCAAATTTCTACATAGTGGCTTCAAGCTGAATTAACACTGGCAAGTGCAACACGTAGGAGAAATAAAGATGAACTGGTAGGTGATGGAGGCTTTTGACTGCTCATTGAGCAGATTTAGAGGTTTTTATCTTGGAGCTCTTCGTTCCAGTATAGAACGGACTGCTGTAGCAGTCATGCTGGAGGGGCTGGATGATGGAATCTTGCACACCCTAGTCCCATACTCCAGAGCTTGCTCTTTTCCACTCTGGCAGCTCTCTTCACCCAGCCACTGGGAAATGTCTGCCATACAAAAGCTAAAGTAGGTTCAAGTTAGGGAAGTGCTGTAGCGTTGGAACTACTCTGGGGAGTTAGATTTCCTTTGATGGAGCATACAGGCAGATTCCGTACATAATGAAGTGTACCTTTGAATATAATTAAAAACAGGCATTGTGTGTGATAAAAAGGGAGCTGTTGTTAAGTGAAAAAGGAAAAACTTTTCACACCATTAAAGTAATCAAAGTCACTAACCAGACTGGTGGAATTTAATAAGTGTCCCAGTGGGGTTTTGTTTGGGTAAAACTTAAAAATGTAATTTTACTTACAAAGCACACATCTGAGAGGTAGCAGGCTGTAAAGTCACACAAATTACTGAGTGACAGTCCCAGCTTCCACCTACCAGTCGGTTGGCCTTGACAAAATCACTTAGCTCTCAACCCTATCGTTCATTAATGAGAATACTACCACCAACTTAAAGAAGAGGATTAAATGAGCTGTTTTTTTCATATTACGAGCTCAGTAAATGCTAGTACTTCCAGCCGTCACTTATCTGCACTCTCCATCCCTCTCAGACACTCCTCCTCCCAAAGGAAGATAAGGGAGCAAGCCCCTGGGCAATGATAAGAGCAGAATTCCTGCCTGTTATGTCTTAAACACAATAACAAAACAACAGAACTCTGTTGTTTTGTCAAGGGTCACCTACTTAAAACGAAAATTTTGAAGGTTCTGTTTAATGTTCAAAAGTTGTGTTCAGTATTCTATAGACAGAAGAAGGTTAGAGATGTTAACACCAACCTCATGTATCCATTGCTGCGATACCCAGGTGTACAGAATATGCTGTTTCCCTAGCCTTTTCCATTGGTAGTTTCTTTGCTCCTAAATCAGATAAAACTACCCAGATTTTAGGGGCGCCTGGGTGGCTCAGTTGTTAAGCCTCTTCCTTCAGCTCAGGTCATGATCCCAGGGTCTTGGGATTGAGTCCCACCTCGGGCTCCCTGCTCCACAGGAGGCTTGCTTCTCCCGCTCTTACTCCCCCTGTGTGTGTTCTCTCTTGCTGTATCTATCAAATAAACAAAATCTTAAAAAAAAAAAAAAAACTACCCAGATTTTAAAGAATGCTTAAGAGCCCAACTAAATTTTTTTTTAAAACCACTTTAACAAAATGATAATTCATTTTGTCAGGTTATGCTGATACACAAGTAAATGAGGGACGTATCTCTTAAATTACCATCAAATATGAGAAAAAGAACTGTACAAAGTGGAGACAAGGGAGGTATACCCACAAAGATGTATCTAAACATGTTGGCTAAAGTAAAATCTTTTTATCTCAGTTTGACTGGATTTCAGTTATTTTTCAAAAACTTATAAAGAACCAGCTTGATTTTGACAAAGCCTGACAACCGGTGTTGGAATACACCTGAAGTTAATTTGTAATTGTGCCACTTTGAAATGATAGTGGCCAGTAAAAAGATTCTATATAAATAGCTCAAAACAATAGATGTCAGTGAAATTTAGATGAGTCAAGGCAGTAGAAACCTTATCAACAATGCTTCCACCAACATAAAACAAGGCCTTGTAATAATTCTGACAATTTGTCCACTTTTTCTGGTGAGGTTTGTCAGTGTTCTAGAAATGGAAATGATGATTAATTTCAGGGGTACCTGGGTGACTCAGTCAATTGGGCGGCTGGCTTGATTTCAGTTCAGGTCATGATCTCAGGGTCCTGGTGTTGGGCTTCGCACTCAGCCAGGTCTGCTTAAGGATTCTTTCTCTCCCTCTGCCCCTCCCTCTGCTGTCTACCTCTCTCTCTCTCTCTCTCACTTAAATAAATAAATCCTTAAAAAAAAAGAAAAGAAAAAAAAAGTGACCTCACTGGGAATGTCATTCAAGTGAAATAAGCAAAGTGCCCTGCAAAAGTGTATATGCTGAGCCACTCCCCTTGATCAGATCTAGCTTTGATCGTACTAGCAGGCTTAGGGCTAGTAGTTCTAAATGTGCCATGACCTAATTCACCCTGCAAATAAGTGAAATCTTCAAGTCATACTATAAAGTACAGGGAAAGCAGCCTGAGGCATATGGAGCCACCTTGAACAGTACAGGTTCTTGTAGGAAAAAACTTAGGAGTTAGGGGACCCTCTGATAATGAAATGCCAGGGCCTTAGCTCTTCCTGTTACCTTTGAGGCTCCTGTAGTCTGCCAGATTAAAATTGCTGCCAAAGTAAATAACCTAGCATCTCTCTCATTTTTCATTTCTCACCTTCCTGTAGCTTCCTTTTCAAGAAATAAAAGTTTTTACCCACCAAGTCAAAGCAAAGTTTTCTTTTTGTTTTTACAATTTATTTTAAGTTAAGGACATTAAAGTTGACAAGCCAAAAATAAAAGGTAAAATCCTATACAGCAATAGAGGTGGTAATTCCTGGACAGTCAAGCTGTAAACACTGGAATAGGTTTTTTGTTGTTAGGATGAATTAAAATGTCTCATATACATGTGTAACCATGCCTGAAGTGTGAAGAAACTAATAGGTAACAAACTTTTTAGTTAGCAACACTGCAGGATCTGGTTAAATTGGGTTGATGGGACTTAACAGTAGGAAAACAAAGGTCCCTTAACCATCATTCCCACAAGGAAGCAATCACAGAGTGCCTAAAAAGGAACTGGAGGGAGAAGTTGATGTACATTCAGTGATTTCTAATCAAGAAGGAGTGCTTCAGGAGCTGTGCAGCAGAAGGTCGCTCATGCTGGTCCCTAGGAAGGGAAAAACAATTTAGAAACAGCACCCCATAAGTGCCTCCCAACTGGATGTACTTGACTCAAAATGCCAACTTTAAAAATGAAAGTAGAAGGGCACCTGGGTGGTTCAGTTGGTTAAATAACTTGATTTTGGCTCAGGTCATGATCTCAGGGTCCTGGGACTGAGCCCCGTGTCAGACTCTGCACTTAGTGGGGAATCTGCTTGAGGATTCTCTCTCTCCCTCTGCCCCTCCCCACCCCCACCACTTGTGTGTATACTCCTTCTCTAAAATAGATCTTTTTTTTTTTTTTTACTTTATTTAAGCTTTATTTAAACATATGATGTAACCCCACCACCCTCACCCAACCCCTCTTCCCCCCACACCCCTCAGTTTGTTTTATGACATTAAGAGTCTCTTTTGGTTTTTCTCCCTCCCGATCCCATCTTCTTTCATTTTTACTTTTCCTACCACCTTAACTCCCACCCCCGTTGCATCTCCACTTCCTCATATCAGGGAGATCATGTGATAGTTGTCTTTCTCCAGTTGACTTACTTTGCTAAGCAATGTCCACAATAGCCAAGTTATGGAAAGAACCTAGATGTCCATCAACAGATGAATGGATAAAGAAGATGTGGTATATATATACGATGGAATACTATGCAGCCATCAAAAGAAATGAAATCTTACCATTTGCGACGACATGGATGGAACTAGAGCGTATTATGCTTAGCGAAATAAGTCAACTGGAGAAAGACAACTAAAATAGATCTTTTTAAATTTTTTTAAAAATAAAAAAAATGGATGTACAATATTGGCCAAACAGATTTGAGTCCACACTTAAGATTTTAGCTGTGTGAGCTTAGGTCAGGGACACAAACTCATCAGTAAAACAGGGATAACAGTAACACCTAACTCACTGGAATAATTAAATAATGTATAAACAGGTTTTAAACAGTGTCTGGCACATAGTGATAGTCCAAAAAAGTAGTCGCTATTGTGATTAAAAACTAGGCGTTACTTTCTAGTTGTACTTCTTTGTTCAGTTTGTTTGAGGTGTAATTTATACATAGTAAAAGCCACACTTTCAGATGTACAGTTTAAAGCACTTTTAACTAGCATTAAATTTACTTTTTAAATTTAGAGGCATTGGAATCCAGAGTTGAAAAGGCTGTAAGGGGGTGCCTGGCTCAGTTGGTTAAGTGTCCAGCTCTTAATTTTGGCTCAGGTTATGTTCTCAGGGTCATGAGATGGAGCCCTGTGTTGGACTCTGCACTGAGTGGGAAGTCTGGTTGAGATTCTCTCCTTCTGCCCCTCACCCCCCAAAATAAATAAAATCTAAAATCTTTTTTTAAGCCTTTAAGAAGTAGACATTTAGGGATGTCTGGGTGGTTCAGTCGGTTAAGCGTCTGCCTTCACTCAGGTCATGTTCTTGGGTCCTGGGACCAAGCCCCAAACTGGGCTCCCTGCCTGTGTTTCCCTTGTCCTCTGCCCCTCCTGCTTGTGCGCTTGCTCGCTCTCGTGCTCTCTCTCAAATAATAAAAACTTTAAAAAAAAATAAAACAAGTAGACATTTAAATGTGTTTTGGTGATTAATTGAAATAATCTCATTTGGGGCACTCGGGTGAGCATAAAGCAATGGGAGACATATATTTAGTACTATTTTGGTTTAGGTTATATTTCCTCAAACTAAGCTTTTGCCAATAAACTAGTCAATGAAGCAGTGAACCTTTGATAGTTATCTGCAATGACCTATTCCAAAGACATTATTTTGGCTAAAGTGGCTATCTTTTGATAATGTGGGTGCCAGGGAGCAGGGCAGGTGTTGGGGGACAGTTGCAGGGGATAACTACCAGGAATAGCCTAGGTGGAAATGACCATAAAAATAAAGGGACCATAAATTATTTTGAAACAAAACCTCCCCTTCGGGAGGCCCTTTCTCCTGTCTTCAAAATACACAGAAATCTCTCCTCTCCAAAAATCCTTTCCTTAATATAGCCAAACCTAGTAACTTTTTTTTCAATGTTCACTATGCCAAATCCTTACCTTTTGGCCTATTCCTCTCTATAGAAATTCCCCTCGTAAAATTAACCATAATCTTCTCATTGCCAAATGTGATGAGTTCATCCTGCTTGTCATCTCAGCAGTAGCATTTGAAGCATTCACTCCCCACTCCTTTCAAAACAATCTCTTCATAGACTTGGAAGAAACTTTTTTCGGTTCTTTTCTCACCTTGGGACAACTCCCCTCCCTCCTTCCCTCCTTTCCTTCGGCATGTGCTAGACTTGATGCTATGTCTGTTGTTACTTCTCTCTGAGCATTTTCAAAAAGATTTTCCTCAACCCTCTTTAGTTGTTCACAACTATAGCCACCAAACTTCAGATTTCTAAAGATGTTTCTCCAATCTCATTTGCTTTCCTGAGTTCCAAACCCATAGCTTTGAAACTTCCCTTAAATGGTAGGCTCCCTCTGCTTGACTTATTTCATTCAGCATAATCTCCTCCAGTCCCATCCATGTTGATACAAAAGTTGGGTATTCATCCTTTCTGATGGGGGCATAATACTCCATTGTATATATGGACCATATCTTCTTTATCTATTTGTCTGTTAAAGGACATCTTGGTTCTTTCCACAGTTTGGCAACTGTGGCCATTGCTGCTATGAACATTGGGGTACAGATGGCCCTTCTTTTCACTACATCTGTATCTTTGGGGTAAATACCCAGTAGTGCAATTGCAGGGTCATAGGGTAGTTCTATTTTTAATTTCTTAAGGAATCTCCACACTGTTTTCCAAACTGGCTGCACCAACTTGCATTCCCACCAGCAGTGTAAGAGGGTTCCCCTTTCGCCACATCTCTCCAACACATGTTGTTTACTGTCTTGTTGATTTTAGCCATTCTAACTGGTGTAAGGTTGTATCTCAATGTGGTTTTGATTTGAATCTCCCTGATGGCTAATGATCATGAACATTTTTTCATGTGTCTGTTAGCCATTTGTATGTCTTCTTTGGAGAAGTGTCTGTACATGTCTTCTGCCCATTTTTTGATGTGATTATCTGTTTTGTGTGTGTTGAGTTTGAGGAGTTCTTTATAGATCTTGGCTATCAGCCCTTTGTCTGTAGTGTCATTTGCGAATATCTTCTCCCATTCCATGGGTTGCCTCTTTGTTTTGTTGACTGTTTCCTCTGCTGTGCAGAAACTTTTGATCTTGATGAAGTTCCAAAAGTTCATTTTCGCTTTTGTTTCCTTGGCCTTTGGGGACATGTCTTGAAAGAAGCTGCTGTGGCCAATGTCAAAGAGGTTACTGCCTATGTTCTCCTCTATGATTTTGATAGATTCCTGCCTCATGTTGAGGTCTTTAGAGTCAATTATCACATGGTTTCACTTACTTGTGGAGCATAAATGGTAACACAGAGGACATTGGGAGATGGAAAGGAGAAGTGAGTTGGTGAAAATCGGAGGGGGAGACAAACCATGAGAGACTGTGGACTCTGAGAAACAAACTGAGGGTTTTGGAGGGGAGGGGAGTGTGGGTTTGGGTGAGCCTGGCAGTGGGTATTAAGGAGGGCACGTATTGCATGGAGCACTGGGTGTGGTGCATAAACAATAAATTTTGAAACACACAAAAAAAATTAAAAGAAATAAATTTTTAAAAGAAGGTAAGGGAAAAAAATTTTAAAAACTTAAAGAATGGTGGGCCCTCTTCAATTCCCTCCCTTGCTCCTCTTTCAAAACTTTCTATTTCTTCCATTATGCATACTCAAAACCATGCAGTCCTATCATGCCCCATCACCAAGTGCTGATTCACCTTCCCCTGGAATGTTTAGGAACCCTTCGCTTGACAGTCCCACTGCTTCCACCACCATCCAAGTCCAAGCTCTGGATTCCTGCTTGGCCTTCTAGTCCCAACAGCCTCCATTTGAAGCCCTTCAGTGCTCTGCCATCTGACTTGCTTTCCCAAAGGCCAGTTTCTTTACAGTATGATCTGCCCCAAATTCTTTGCAGTCCCCTGCTCTTCGCTGCCTGTTGCATAAAGCTAACTTCCTTTGGCCTGACTTCCCAGAACTGTCTTTTTGTTTTGTTTTTAAGATTTATTTATTCTCTTATTTATTCATTTTCTCTTCAGAGAGAGAGAGCACAGGCAGGGAGACCAGGAGAGGGAGAAGCAGCCTCCCCACTGACCAAGAAGCCCAATGCAGGACTCCATTCCAGGACCCTGGGATTGTGACCTGAGCTGAAGGCAGATGTTTAACAGACTGAGCCACGGAGGCGCCCCTACCCAGAACTTTCAACCTGCCCATAGCAGTACCCCCCAACTCACACATCCTATTGCTCCCCAAAGTTAATTTCTGTTCTATTCAGTCCTTGTTCCTGGTCAATACCTAGTCATCTGTACTTCTGAATCTTTAGGAGTACCTCCCACCCAACTTTATTTCTGACTATCCACACTTCCAGGGAATATTGTCATAAGGCAGGACTCTAGAGTCCTTAGGGTCTTTGCCTTTGAATTTCAAGAGATAATCTTATGCTTGTATATGACACTAATTAGGTAATACATATTAACATTCTCCTAAATATTTAATAACTACAAAGCCCCAATTACATGCCCCATACTCTGCAACCCTATTAATTGATCATTAGTGGTATGAGTTCTGTATTGCTTAGTTTATGAAGCCATGTTTCAAAAGGAGAGCCATAGAAAAGATTTCACCCTTTCTCTTTAAAGCTGTGTGTGTGTGTGTGTGTGTGTGTGTGTGTGTGTGTGTGTATGAGTAGTGACAACTTGAAAGAAAATGAAAATAGCATGTAGTTTCTGTGGATCAATAATAGATAATTGTTCAATTCAGAACAAAGCAACTACAGTAGTCTTAGGAGCTAAGACCAATTCCAAAACTAGTACTGGTTCATATATTTCTAACACCTTTATGTTCCTTGTGTGAGGTTTTTGCAGAGGGGGAGGAAGGGGCAGCTCTGCCTGAGGTTCTGTCCACAAAATCCACACTGGAATGCCTATGGTGTCTACATCTAGGGATGCCCAGAACTGGAGTGTGGAGTATGTGTTCCTGTCTTGTCCTGCGTGCTCCCCTGAAATCAACCAGGACACTGATACACACACTGGCCAGGAGACAGTCTGAAAGAGAAAGGCACATTTGTCAGCAGGCAGGGAGAACTGTGGGTTTTGAGAATCATTAAGAAAGAAAAAAATGAATCCCTTCTGAGAGTTGGAGGTTGGCATGTACACTTGCTGAAAGCTGGAGCACTAGAATTTTTCATGTAGGAATAAGAACGGACACTCCTTCGAAAGGAAGAAAGCCTTCCTCGTCCTACATGTGCAACTAAAGGTTGAGCCTCACTAGGTGGATAGAGGCCAGGTGGGTGGGTGCTGGCACCTCACCCTACACTTTACCTCTCCCTCACCATACACATACACACATACTTTAATCAAAGCCATCTCTCTGCTCTTATGTTTTATTCTCTGAGTTAAAATTTCATGTGAGGGGCACCTAGGTGGCTCAGTTAGTGAAGCATCTGACTCCTGCCTGATCTCAGGCTTGTGAATTCAAGCCCCACACTGGGCTCCACCCTGGGTGTGAAGTCTACTTAAAAAAAAAAAATTCATATGAGCAGAAAGTGCTTGGCTACGAGAAGTTTGAAAACCACACAAGTGGGTAATCTCTAAGGTCCCTTCTGACATTTTTCCCATAGATAGATTATTAATTATTAATTAATTAATTAATTATTAATTCCCATAGATTTCTAACATTTTATTCCATAGATACTAGGCAGCATTGGAACAGGAAAAAATAGGTAACCTTCACTACTTTTCTGCTTCCCCACTTATTCCCACACTTGATGCATGAAATGCTTCAATTAGAGATTTGTACCTTTCGATCAAAAGTTCAAATGTTTCCCCTCACTTTGAATACAAGCATTTCTGGGAGGACCAATACATTAGAGCTGTTGGTCATCAATCAGTCAATTCATAACAATCCCTCAACATGAATGAATTTCTCACATACTTTTCTAAGAGCCAGTTTTAGGAAGAAGGTGAGAACACTGGTTGCTTGAGAGGAAAGGCAGATCAGGAAAGGGGAACCTATGCACAGCTGATGTCATTGCACCATGACCAGTCCCTCGAAAGACATCCCACTCATAAATAAGTAGATCTTTGGCAGGAAGACATCCCACTCATAAATAAGTAAATCTTTGGTAAAGTTCACACACCCATTGATTTGCCTGTCCCTGATAAGACATTTAATTGAGGCACTTGCTACTTGAACCATTACCCCCCTAGCCTGACACAAGGAGCACAATCACCCAAGGTGGATAATCATGATTCCTTTCAATACAAAATCACTCCCTGCTTGATTTTTATTTTTGTGGGCCATAAACTTCAGGGGAAATTTCAGCAATCTTGGACTCTATGGGGATTTCTCCTCCTTCTGTGTTTAGTTTCTTACCTGGTTAGGCACACACGCACAAAGTCCACTGCGTTTTCCGAGAAGTGTTCTGGTAATGGAGGCATCAGCCCTCGGTGTGCTCCAATGTAAAACATGGCTGCCATCCTGTCCATTGAAGCCAATGGGGGCTTCCCTGTGGCCATCTCAAACACGGTACAGCCAATGCTCCAGATGTCCGACTTCCTTCCATAGCCAGACTCATTGATGACTTCTGGTGCCATCCAATATGGAGTCCCATGCATGGACTTTAGCATGTCACTGTGGGTGCCATTTAAGCCAGCCCACGCCAAACGCTTGGCACAGCCAAAGTCAATTAGCTTTATTATTCCGGTTGGCATGAGCATGACATTATTTCCTTTGATATCTCGATGCACCACACAGTTCTCATGGAGATAAGCAACACCTTGCAGAATTTGTCTTGTGTATTTACAGAACACCATCTCAGGCAATGGCCCAAAACGATTTATAATACTAGAAATAGAGCCACCAGGGACAAACTCCATGAAAATGCTTACAATGTTCTCTTCCAAGCATGTCCCCAAATAGGCCACAATGTTGACATGTTTCAGTGCTTTGAGCAAATCTACTTCTTCCTGCAGTTTCCGGTATTCTTTTTCGGTAGCTAATTTATCAGAGGTATCCAAAGCCACCTGTTTTACAGCTATTAGCTGTCCTTGGCTAGTAAGACCACAATATACCTAGAAGCAAACCTTATTATTAAATATAAATGGTATAACTTGTTCACAAAATGCCTCAGATGACCATTGTCTTTCCCTTCTCCTCCCAAACCCTTCTCTTTTTCTAAGTCGATACATCCCTACATACAAGCAAAGTGCTTAAGCAAATTCAATGTTTCAGTGAGGCCAAAATGGGGATGAGTAGCATGGGGAATGGATATTATACTGGCTTGGATTGGTTAGAATCTTGGCTTCGCCATTCCCCAGCTATGTAACTTTGGGTAAGTTGTATAATCTTTTTGACATAAGTTTTTCTCATCTACAAAACTGAGGTAAGAATTCTTACCTCATAGATATCTACATAACTACATTGGGAAAACTCCTCATCAAATAAGTGAAACACCTATTTCAGTGCTAAAGCTCTAAGGAGAGAGGGAAACCCAGGTCCTAGGGTAATTTGGCAGTGACCCCGTCATGCGTCTTCAGTGGTTTCATGTCTTTCCAGTTTCTCACTGATATGTCCCCAGCTAGAAAACAACCTGTCTTATCTGGGGATCATAGATTTACCAATCTATGTAAACACTATCTAACGTGCTAGGATTTTAGATGGTCTTTCATGCCATTCAAAGAATGTAAGGAACATCTTTTGTTTTTGTCACTCAACAATTATTCTCCCAACTTCTTGTAACATCTTGAGCTGTTGAACAATGAGACATCTCTCCCACTGGACATGGACCCAGGAGAATGACAGTCTAGAAATACATTGACCATTGCCCCACTACACAGACCCTGAGAATGAGACCCATTAGGAGAGATAGCAAGAGGCCAGACCCTAGTGATATTGTCTGACCCCTAAAATCAGCTGTGCCAGAGCCACACCTATTCTAGATCCTTCAGTGACATAAGCCAGTGAACATCCTTTCACCCAGGCCAGTTTGGGTTGGGTTTCCTATTACTTCCAACTGAAAAAGCTCCATGTAAAAGAGTTTATGGAGTGGGGAGGGCAGAAGAGGATTAGGGAGAAAAGGGTGGGTCAAGGAGGAGTGGGGATTTGGGGTTTCATCATGTTTCCCACTTAACTTACTGTGCCATAGGCTCCCTTCCCAAGGATCTCTCCCTTTGTCCACAGGATAGATTCTTCATACTTCAAACTATTTTCAGAAAATGTCTTATTTTCATTTGAGTTGAGAAATTTCTCCTCCTTGTTGTATATCCTGAACCCATTACTATATCTCTGGGACAATGAGACAAAAAGAAAAGTCACCATTAAACTCTGAGTAATTGGGATAGAGGGAGGGCAGGAAAGAAGAGTCTTCCTTTCTTCTAACTTGGGACCAACTAGAGAAGCCAAATATGCATGGCCTGACTAGTCACATAGGACGCTGCTTACTAGCCCACCTGCAGTTTCCCCATCCCAAGAGCCTCTAATCAGGGCATACTGAAGCCTGCCCATTTTCCCTCTAAGGTTTCCCACTCCTCTGCCTGTCTTTGAGTCTCTGCCAAACACAGTGTTAGTGGCTGACTCCATTGCTATAGCAGGCTCTGAATAGCTTTTGTCTGTTCTTCAGTTATTTCCACAACACAATCATACACTCAAACACACACATATATACAGAAACCTATGTATACACACACATTTATACACAAATATACACAGAGACACTCTCTCTCCCTTGTGCATAGCCACAATGCCTAAATAGAGTGAAGATCCATGGTCCTCTAGACCCTTGGTACTCAAAGGAGAATCTGTTAGGAGCTTGTTAGACATGCAGAATCTCGGGCCCCAGGCATACTGAATTAGTGCCTACATTTTAACATGATCCCCAAGTGATTTGCATTCACAATAAACTTGGAGAAGCCCTGCCCTAGAAGTCAGAGAACAAGAATCTCTGTAGAACGTAAATGTTTTCCAACTGATTGATCAGGGCCAAAAATGCTTTGTTTTGATCTCCTCCACAAGTTCTTTTTTTTTAAATTATTTAAGCTTTTTTTATTTAAACATATAGTGTAACCCCACCACCCTCTCCCAACCCCTCTCCCCACCAACCCCCCTCAGTTTGTTTTATGCCATTAAGAGTCTCTTTTGGTTTGGATCCCATCTTGTTTCATTTTTTCTTTCCCTACCACCTTAACCCCCACCCCGGTTGCATCTCCACTTCCTCATATCAGGGAGATCATGTGATAGTTGTCTTTCTCCAGTTGACTTATTTTGCTAAGCAATGTCCACAATAGCCAAGTTATGGAAAGAACCTAGATGTCCATCAACAGATGAATGGATAAAGAAGATGTGGTATATATACACAATGGAATACTATGCAGCCATCAAAAGAAATGAAATCTTACCATTTGCGACGACATGGATGGAACTAGAGCGTATTATGCTTAGCGAAATAAGTCCTCCACAAGTTCTTAAAAACAAAAGACAGTGACGCAGACACATGGTGAAGGCTATTAGGAGCAAGACTTCCTTGCAAGCTTACTTTCCTCAGGAATGAAAAGACCATTTGGGTTCCTCCTCCCCCATCCTTTCATGTTTCTACCCAAACTAAACTTAAGGACTGCTTGGGAAGGAAAAGGCTGCAAATAGTCAGTTTTGACTCCATCAATACAGGATGGGATTACGGGCTGATGATTTTACTAGCTTGATAGCTTTGCTTGAATTTAAAATGGCAGAGTTGTGTGGCGCCCTCATGGCTCAATCGATGGAGGCATCGACTCTTAGTTTTGCCTCTTGGTTAGGATCTCATGGGTCATGATCTCATCTGTCTTGACATCATGCCCCAAGTCAGACTCCGGGCTCAGCAAGGAGTCTGCTTGAAGATCTCTCCCTTTCCCCCCCCTCCTGCATGCACATGTGTGCACGTTCTCTCTCTCTCTCAAATAAATAAATGTTTAGGGCGCCTGGGTGGCTCAGTGGGTTAAGCCTCTGCTTTCGGCTCAGGACATGGTCTCGGGATCCTGGGATCGAGCCCCACATCGGGCTCTCTGCTCAGCAGGGAGCCTGCTTCTCCCCCACCCTCCACCCCCTGCCTGCCTCTCTGCCTACTTGTGATCTCTCTCTCTGTCAAATAAATAAAAAAAAATCTTTAAAATAAAATAAATGTCTAAAAAAAAAAAAACTAAAATGGCAGAGTTCTAGACTCATCTCAGACACACAGATGTGCACACACATATCCCCATTTCCTACCCCAGCCTGGAGGCCTTCCTGAACCACTCTCTACTCCCAACAGAAATCAAATTCACCATGAGGGCAGAGCTGGCATTTCAGGGCAAGGAGTAATCTCACTGGGTAGTGATTAAAGGTGTGGGCTGAAATCAGAATGCCTGGCCCCGCCACTCACTGACTGTGTTAATTTCCTAAGCCTCAATATTCTTATCTGCCAAATGGGGACTTGTTATGTCATAGAGCTGTTATGAAGCATATAAAGAAGACAACATAACATATCTCTCTCCTACATGGTAAATTCTCAGTAAACCTAGCTATGATAAAACTATTTGCCTTGTGTGTCCTTTGATCAGCTGACTACAATGATTGTTCTTAATCTGGAGATGGTGTGATATAGCCCCAGTCAGTGCTCAATAAATACTTCAGGTAAACCTACTGTTTCTGCCTTTAAAATCTGAGTAGAGGGGCGCCTGGGTGGCTCAGTGGGTTAAGCCGCTGCCTTCGGCTCGGGTCATGATCCCAGGGTCCTGGGATCGAGTCCCGCATGGGGCTCTCTGCTCAGCAGGGAGCCTGCTTCCCTCTCTCTCTGCCTGCCTCTCTGCCTACTTGTGATCTCTCTCTGTCAAATAAATAAAATCTTAAAAAAAAAAAATCTGAGTAGAACAGGAGGCTCATGTAATTCAGTGAGAATTGAAACAGACAAAATAAAACCCAATGATCTGTTTGTATTCCTCTTCCCCACCCCCATGCCAAACAAAAATTTTTTTTAATTTTTCAGAATTGTTACTTATTTTCCTTGAGAAAATGGCTAAGTCTTGTACCCCAACATGTCTCTAGTTCTTAGCCCAGTGCCAGGAACACAGGAAGCACTAATAATATTTCTGTGTTAAGGTTTTCATATTTCATGTTTCATATCAGTTTTGGAATTAGCTGGTGAGCTACTTCAGGGCTGTGTGCACTTCTTTCTATCTCACATACCACCCAGAGCAATGTTTTACCCATAATTATCTCTCTGCTATTTGTTGATTGAAAACATCTTCACTGAATAAAATATTGACCTACTTTAAATAAATAGTTTTGCTATATTAATGTGCCCAAAGGGATGCCACAGCAGTGTTGGGCTAGCTGAATTCCAGAAGTAAGGTGGCATAACGAAAACATCTTAGCCTGACAGTCAGGGGATCTGGATGCCAAATGTGCAACCAAACAGGGAGACCTTGACAAGCTGTTTAGTTGTTCGGGGTTTCTGATTCCTCGTTTGAGTCTGAACCAGACTGTTTCTGAGGTCTCTTCTTGCCTCAATGGATTACTGATTCTAATTATACCAACCTGCATTTTAACGTTTGTTGTCTCTCTGCCCAGTTCTGCCGTGGTTTTTCCTCTCCTACTGAAGACAAGATTTAGGTTTTCAGGATCTGTTTCATTTGCCATTATTTGGCAAGAGGCCTTCTCTCTTTCATCAAGAGCTAAGAGTTCTGCAGCTAGGCACCCTAATAGTTCATCTGTCAATTCTTCGTTCTTCACGGAATCTAGAATTTCTTGTGAAATTGAATTTGCCTCCTTTAAAGTTTCTTCAAATGTGTGATATGTAACCGACTCATTAGCTAAACTATCTGGATCCAAAGAATGTGCCCAATGTTGATATGCTTGGGAAGATGCCCTCTGTTGTTTCTCTTGGAAAGAGAAACTCTTAAGTGTTTCAGACTTATCTAAAACTCTCTCGAATCCTATATCATTAGTTAAAATTTGGTTGGCATTTATTTTACCAAGAGAGGGTGTATTCTGCTCTTCTTGCTGTACAGGCTTGTTGGAACCCTTGTCACTGGGCACTACCCAGCTATTTTTGGAAAGGTCAAATGGGGTCTGGTGATGTAGCTCTTCCAGTTCATGCAGATCTCTGAGGCTTGTGGCAAGTATCTGATTGTTAGAAGTGTCTCCTTCATCACCAGACTCTTCCATAGAGACTTCTTCAACAGTAGACAAATCTGTAACAGGAAGTTCATTCTGTTCGGGGGACTGCTTGTGCAGCAGAGCCAAGTTCATGGGCTGAACTTCATCACTGGAAGAGAGAAAGTCACTTCCCGAAGACTTTACCTGCCACTCTGGATCTGAAATATCATCACCATTTCCAATGCCTTGTAAGTTGCTACCTACGGCCTTGTAACCCTTTTCTTTAGAAATTAAGCTTTTGTTCTTTTGTTTAGTGTCAAGCGAAGCCTTTGCAGGCGTAATATGTGGTCTTTTCTGAGAAAATCTTGTTCTGCTACTGCTGCTCCTCTCACTGTGTGAAGATCGACATTTGCTGGTAATACTTCTCCCAGATGGAGCTGAGCATATCTCTCGGTAGTATTTGTTCTCATGACGTTCAGCCTCTCTCATGTGACAATAAACAGGAGTCCCAAACATTTCATAGATCCCAGGTCCGTTAGCAGTTGAATTGATTTCTTTGAACATGTCGCTATACTTAAGATCTAAGTAATTGAGTCTCGGCTCTGTTGGTTGAGCAGAGAGGGGAACAGAAGACTGTTTTATTCCTGGATTCTTACAGAGGCAAGGAAAAGATTGCTTTTTGGGTTTTAGAGCCCGATGACTTGATTGCTTCTTTTCTACCTGTGGCATTGGCCTTTGAAACTTGGGTGACTGCCGAGGTCTGGGGTCAACAAGCCCCAAGGCAGGGAAAACTTGAGTTTTAATGCTGTTTTTATGCATGGTAGGCTTGATGGACCCTTCAGTGGAAGTCATGAAATTCTGGGGTGTCCTGTTACTGCTCTTGGTCTTTGATTCCAACTTATTTCTGTGGGTTTTCCTCTTGTGCCCATCAGTTTCTGGGTGTGCAAGTATGTTGAAGCTATTGTTGTTTTGAGGAATGCCTTTTCTTTTTGGGAGGCTGGGTTTGGCTCTTGCTGGTTCCCTGAGAGTTCCATGTCCAGGGAAAGTGATGTGGATAAGAGGCACTATTCCATTCATTTCTGGTTTGGCGGCCTCTGCTACTGATACTTTTATGTTTGTCTCCATGCCTCTATGACCTTGAGGGATCTTTTCAGTGGGGCCATCAGGGACTACATTGGACAAATTTTTAAGTACAGTATACTCTTCTAAAATATGATTTGGCTCAAGTGCTTCACCTTTATGTACTGAAGCACTTTCAGAATCAGTCTGATCGTTTCTAGTTTCTTTATCCTGGTTTAGAATTATTTCTGAATGCTGGGATTCTTGGAACTTGATTGGCATGGTACATCCAACTTCACAGTCTTGTTTACAGTTTCTGGCTACTGAACCCTCTTTCTTTCCTGATGAAAGATGTCGAGAATTCTCTTGTGCTTTTCGCATTTCATGATCAATGCAGTCAATATCCACCTCCTTCTCTGTCGGAAAACTGCTTTGCTTACAATTCTCAAAGGACACCAAAGATTGTCCTTTTTCTAAGTCAAAGGTTGCAATTTTGTCACTTCTTTCATTTTCCTTGGAATTCCTATTCTCCTCCATCTCCATGTATTGTCTGTGATGGCTAGCCTTCCAAAAGGAGCACATGTTTCTGGACCAAATGGAGCTACCAGAGGACCTAAGAGTCTGATCCACAAACACCTTAAACGGAGCTTCCTGCTGCTTGTGTGATGGTCTAAACTCCTCAGATCGAATTCCAGGCTCTGAGAGCTTAGGTACGAAGGATATGAAGTTCAGAATATTTCTTTCTCTCTCTTTTTGATCCTTATGATTTGGGGGGATTGTATGAAGACCAGGTTTCATGGACAAAAGTGACAACTGTGGCAGAGGGAACTAAAAAGAAAGAGAAAAAGGTTAATGAACACAGAAACGTACATGCATATCATATTAAGAGGTTTAAAGTAATCCAGAGAGATTCTCTTTTTTTATTTAAATTCAATTAGCCAACACATAGTGCATCATTAGTTTCAGATGTAGTGTTTAACAATTTATCAATTTCGTAAAACACCCAGTGCTCATCACATCACGTGCCCTCCTTAATGCCCATCACTCAGTTACCCCATCTCCCCATCCATTCCAGATAGATTCTAAGATTCTCTTTAGAGCCTTTACAAGACTATCTTAGAGATCCCAATTTTATTTTTCTCTTTTCTTAAGATGCTATTTATTTATTTGTCAGAGACAGAGAGCACAAGCAGGCAGAGCGACAGGCAGAGGGAAAAGCAGGCTCCCTGCTGAGCGAGGAGCCCAATTTGGGGCTTGATCCCAGAATCCCAGGATCACGACCTTAGCCAAAGGCATACGCTTAACGAGCTGAGCCACCCAGGTGTCCACTAGGGATCCCAATTCTAAAGACTAAAAGCTCACTTCTGGTATTTTTGGTAAAACAATACTTCTAAAAACCAAGATTGTTGGGGGTGCCTGGCTGGTACAGTCAGTGGGCTAAGTAACTCCTGATCTCAGGGCAGTGAGTTCAAACCCCATGTTGGGTGTACAGATTACTTAAAAGTAAAATCTTTTAAAAAATAAATAAATAAAATATAAAACCAAGATTAGTATAGCTATAAAGTTTCATGTTTATGTATTTATAATGAAATAAGGGCCCTGTAATATAAACATTAAAATTTTTAAGAATATTTATTTATTTTAGGGTGAGAGAGAGTATGTGTGAGCGTGGAAAGAGACAGAGAGAGAGGGAGAGAAACAGACTCCCTGCTGATTATGGAGCCCAATGTACAGCTTGAGCCCAGGAGCCTGAGATCATGATCTGAACAGAAATCAAGAGTCCAACGCTTAACCAACTGAGCCACTCAGGTGCCCGTGTTAGTATTAAAATTTTAAGATGGGAAATCTTATTTCTCGTCTCTTTTCCTTTTCGTTTTCATAGAATCGATCTCTAAGATTTTTTTAAATACCCACTTAGCTTAAAATTTCCGTTACAGAGGCACCTGGTTGTGGGCTCACCATTGGGCAAGAAGCCTGCTTGGGATTCTCTCTCTGTCTCCTTCTCTCTGCTCCTCCCTGCCTCTGCTTATGCTCTTTCTCTTTAAAAAAAAAAAAAATATATATATATATATATATATATATGTATATATATATATATATATATGTTACAGTTACTTTAACAATGATCATTAGGTTACAGACTAACTCAGAATTTGTTTCTGGAGCACAACTACTCCTTAATTTTGACAAATTGTTTTGCTGAGGGGGAGCTTAGAAAGGTGCCACACTATACACTTGCAACCTAGCAACCATAAATGATTTTTACTTCTTTGCCCTCTCAACTATTTTCAAAAGAAGTTAGTTTTTATTATCGGCAACCTCTAGAGGTCAGTGTAACCCAATATATAAAATTCAGCTTTATGGTCATTAAGCTATAAAATAACTTTCCACTGTGGTTCTTCCCAGATTTGGTACCTAATTATATTAAAATACTTAATAGGCATGGATCATGCATGACAATCAAGAGCTATATGTTTAATTGTCATTGTATTACTACCTGTGTGTAAGAAGAAAGGAAAAGGAAGTTGACACTAGAGACTTAGCCATTAAAAGTAGTGAAAAGCAGTGTGATTCCCCACTTCTATTGTCCAGTTGATTTTCTTCAGTCACTTAAACGTAATGTCAGAAATAAAGACAAGGGTGCCTCGGTGGCTCAGTGGGTTAAGCCTCTGCCTTCGGCTTGGGTCATGGTCCCAGGGCCCTGAGATCAAGCCCCAAATCAGGCTCTCTGCTCAGCAGGGGGCCTGATTTCTGCCCCGCTCCCCCTCTGCCTGCCTCTCTGCTACTTGTGATCTCTGTCTGTCAAATAAACAAGTAAAATCTTTCAAAATAAATAAATTAATTAAATAAAGACAGATTCTGCAAGGGCTTAAACATCTCCCTAATAGTTTTAAGATTTTATTTATTTATTTATTTACTTACTTACTTATTTTTAAAGATTTTATTTATTTATTTGACAGACAGAGACCACAAGTAGGCAGAGAGGCAGGCAGAGAGAGGAAGCAGTCTCCCTGCCAAGCAGAAAGCCCGATATGGGGCTTGATCCCAGGACCTGAGCTGAAGGAAGAGGCATTAACCCACTGAGCCACCCAGGCGCCCCTTTATTTGTTTTTAAAGCCAGTAAATTCCTTTTTACAATACTGAGCAGGACCTATGCTCTTTCTTTCTTTTTTTTTTTTTTAATAGATTTTTATTTATTTATTTGACAGAGAGAGAGATCACAAGTAGTCAGAGAAGCAGGCAGAGAGAGAGTGGGAAGTAGGCTCCCTGTTAAGCAGAGAGCCTGAAGCAGGGGCTCGATCCTAGGACCCAGAGACCATGACCTGAGCAGAAGGCAGAGGCTTAACCCACTGAGCCACCCAGGCGCCCCACTGTGCGCTTTCTTATAGGATCATGGGACAGAAAAGAGGCCGGCAGTTAAGGGGTTCGCAAGAATCTTTCCAAAAACTATACTTACAAACTAGACAATTGGGAAAATCTATTACTGGGGGGAAAGTTTACCTAATTTCTAGACATGTTAAAAGAAGAAAAAATATGTCTAAAAGAGTTACTTACCTCATTATATAGTGAACAAAAGACACGCCAGAAAAGAAATGTACATGACAAAGTATAACTGTCCCAGTAGCTATTTGTGACTCTCTAAACTATGAGCTGTTGTTTTCCAAGCTACAGTTGCTGAGGATTTTGGTTCTGAGTTCTTTGATAGAGTTTGTCTCTAACAAGAGGTTCTTTGGTTTTAAACCTTAAGTCAGAAATGCTAGAACTAATCTTACCTCAATTCTTCGGTTACTGTACTTCATATCAGAAATAGAAAACTCTACAACAAGAAAAAATAAAATAATTAGATATTCTTAGTAATAGAGGAAACACAGTAGGTCTTAAGCCAGAGTTGGAGATGGAGTGATCTTAGTGCTAAGGTTTGAGGAAAGATAAAATTAAGAACTTTTCACATTGTAGTCCACATGGAGGTGGGTATAGAGTGATTATAGAAAACTTAAGGTTTAAAAAAAAGGGGGGGAGGGTCCCTGGGTGGCTCAGTCGGTTAAGCGACAGCCTTCAGCTCAGGTCATAATCCCAGAGTCCTGGAACTGAGCCCCGCATTGGGGGGGGGGGGGGTCCCTGGTCAGTGGAGGGTCTGCTTCTCCCTCTGCCCTTCCCCCACCAAATAAATAAAAATATCTTTAAGAAAAACAAACTTCAGGCTCCCACTGCTGAAGGGGGATGCTGTTTTATAGAAAATGTTTTCTTATATACAGTTTACCCTTGAACAACATGGGTTTGAACTGCATGAGTCCACTTGTATGTGAATTTCTTCAATAAATACAATACAGTACTGTAAATCTATTTTCTTTATGATTTTTAAAAATATTTTATTTATTTATTTGAGAGAGAGGGCAGAGGGAGGAGTAGAGAGAAAGAATCTCAGGCAGACTCTGTACTGAGCATGGAGCCCAACATGGGGCTGAGTCCCAAAACCCCAAGATCATGACCTGAGCTGAAACCAAGAGTCAGACCCTTAGCTGACTGAGCACCCAGGTGCCCCTTTATGATTTTCTTAATGATATTTTCTTTTCTCTAGCTCACTTGATTTTAAGAATAAAGTACATAATACACATACAAAATACATGTTACTTGACTGTTTATATTATTGATTAGGCTTCCAGTTAACAGTAGGCTATGAGTAGTGAAGTTTCTGGGGAGTCAAAAGTTATACATCAATTTTCTATGTCAGTTTCCCCAACCCTCACATTGTTCAAGGGTCAAGTGTAAATATATATCATATATATATGTAATATGCATATTACATTTACACATACATTAGTATATATGTGTTTGTATATCTACATTTACATTCATATTCATATTCATAATCATACTTAAATTTATGTTTATGTTTATATTCTGATAGGAAATACAAGCTTCTGGGTTAGAGAACAGAGCATTCATTACTCACAAAGCATCATAGCACCAGCTTCCCACACCTCAGTTCCCCACAGGTCAACACAGTGAGCACAAGATGTTTACCTGTGAGGAAGCACCACAAAAACGAACCCTGAAATTATGAGACTCAGAGTGATGAGTACTTCGACCCTTCTTTCTCTCCCAAGAAAGAGTGATCTTTACTATGAAATGTAAGCAAATGTCTCCAGGAGAAAGGGGGCATATATCTCTGGGTTTGATGATCTTTGAATGTAACCAAATAGCTCCGGAGGAAATAAATGTCTGAAATCTCTCTGGAGCAATACACTAACTCTAGTTTCCAGGACATGTTTATCATTCAATCATCTTTTAACCTCATTTCCTAGCGCTTTTTGTTCATAAAACCTGGACCATACAGAAATGTGAAAACAAATATTCATGTATAATAGGTGACAGTTGTTTGAACTTAAGCATGAGATAGATCATACATGGGATTTACTAGGTAGTGTAGACCTAGTGGTTGTCCTTTTACCAAAAAGTCAGAATGGTCCCTAAAACCCTACCCACCACCACAGCTTGAAGTTAAAGCCCAAAGGTCCCATGTGTCCAGTGTCAATGCAGGTCCCATAAATGGATGAAATGGGACAGATAGGGACAGTAGTGAGCTGAAATTATGTGCCCCAACTAAAAAGAGATCTACTGGGTGCCTGGATGGCTCAGTTGGTTAAGCCACTGCCTTCGGCTCAGGTCATGATCCCAGAGTATCAGGATAGAGTCCCACATCGGGCTCCCAGCTCCATGCGGAGTCTGCTTCTACCTCTGACTTTCTCCCTTCTCACACACTCTCTCTCTCTCTCAAATAAATAAATAAAATCTTTTTAAAAAAATAAATAAAAAGACATCTACTACACAATTCCAAGTGATGTTGTCCATTCCAAATAATTTAGTACTGCTAGTTTCTCCAGTCATCAAGAGAAGCCAAAGAGCTGAAGATTTTATGTGAAATTTCCCACCCACCCCCTTTTTTTAGTGTTTTGAAGGTCGAACACAATATAATCCAGGTCTGTTTTAGCCACAGGTTGCCATTTTTTTTAAAGATTTTATTTATTTATTTGACAGACAGAGATCACAAGTAGGCAGAGAAGCAGGCAGAGAGAGAGGAAGGGAAGCAGGCTCCCTGCTGAGCAGAGAGCCTGATGTGCAGCTCGATCTCAGGATCTTGGGATCATGACCTAAGCCAAAGGCATAGGCTTTAGCCCACTTAGCCACCCAGGTGCCCCCACAGGTTGTCATTTTAAAATCTGATTTAGAAACAGACCTTTCTAAGATATAACACTGGTAAAGAAGACACTGGCAGGTGAAAAATTGTACCTAAGAAGAGGATACCAATAGGAGGGGTTTGAGCATTCCTCCTAGCCATAGCTAGTAAAACCACCTTCCAATTCTTTATGCATTTCTTCAACGAATATTTAGAGTGGCTGATGAGTGACTGATAGATGGCAATAGAGTTGTCAACAACAAAGACAAAATCCTTGCCCTCTGAGAGGTCATATTCTGGAGGTTGGGGTTTCCCTGTTGAGAAGATGCTACAAGTTAATACCAGAAATACAACTGAATATAAAGTATAATCGGGTGCATGTGTATAACCTCCTGATTTAAAAAAGAAAAAACCTTTCTAACCTTATTATAAATATTTGGATAAACGTTATCCAGTGTTGGGAAGGCACAACATGAGATAGAAAAACATTCAAACATTTCTGGTGAGATTGTAGAGGTGAGATCTTGCTGGTAGGTACTTCAGCATTAAGTGTTGAAGGCCTTCCTACAATGTGTATAGAATTCCAGTTAAAAGATCAAATGTGCCAAGTTTTCTCCATTCCACAAACCTCACTATAATGCTAGTAAAGGAAATTAAAAAGGAGTAAACAAGAACAGCAACAACAGAAGCCCAGAGGACAAGACAGCAGACACGGAAAGTCAACAAAATTTTACATAGTGAAAACTTAATGGATGAATAAGAATTGATTGGCTGTCAGCCTGCAGGTGAGAACTCAGTAAGAAATAAGAACTCCAGACAGGAGCTGGAATTGAAGATGCTGGGTACCTCCGAAGGTGAGGATGAAGAAAGGGGTTGCTTGTAAGTCTGGGGAAGAAGTGGTTTCCAGCTTCCCTGTCCTGCCCCACTCAACCGGAGCTGCTCTTCTCTGTTCCTGGCAATGGCTGGAAGTTTACTTTCTGGAGAGTTTGGGACAAAGATACTAAGGAGCTAGGGAGGTATCCCTGAGAGCAGAAGCAGGGTGCTGGAGTGAAAATAAAAGGATTGGGACGCCTGGGTGGCTCAGAGGGTTAAGCCACTGCCTTCGGCTCGGGTCATGGTCCCAGGGTCCTGGGATCGAGTTCCGCATCGGGCTCCTTGCTCGGTGGGGAGCCTGTTTCTTTCTCTGCCTCTGCCTGCCTCTCTGCCTGCTTGTGTTCTCCCTCTCTCTCTCTCTGACAAATAAATAAATAAAATCTTTAAAAAAAAAAAAAAAAGAAAAGAAAAGGATTAAGGGAAAGCCGGCAAACTGAGAGACTTTCAATCCACAGTCAGGGGCTTGGGTTTTCCCTGTCTAGGAAAAACAGACGGAGAGAAAAGCCTATCTGTGCACACTGACACTTGGGGAATCCCTCACTCAACCATCTAGGTCTTTCTCTGCCCATTCAACACGTTCCCTGGAGCACACAGCAATTTTTAGTGCCAAGAAATACAAATAGATAGCCAAGCCAAGGAACAATGGATGTGTGAGGAAAGCCTCTGATGTGAGAATACAGAGAACAAAACAAATGGAAAGAACAGAGTTCAAAAGAAACGGAGACAATGAAAAACCTTCATTAGTATACATTATGCACCTTTTCTCAGGAAGCTACTGGAAATGCACCCTACTGAAACTCCTGCTCTGACAGCTTCTCTGCTATGTGATCTCTTTTATCGCAGTAAGCCAGTAAATGCACCGTTTTGGACTAGAGGTTTGTCCCCAGAGGTTTAAGCCAATTGGTTTAGGACAGTGGTGAGCAAATACGGAAGCCAGTGTTACCCTAAGAGAAAATGCTGGCACCAGGGCTGCTATCTGGTAAATAAGTCTTGGGCTAGAGAGAGTGGCAAACTCAAATCCTAGAGGAAGGTATCTTCCATGTAAGCTTCCAAATTCCCACAGGTAGACATCAACTAAATACGAGTTCACAGTAAAGATTTTTCAAACATTCAGGAAAAAGATGATAGATAGATATATAGATAATTTATTGGCAGAAGAATAAAGGGGTCACTGTAATTAAATGAACTCACCTTCAGATTTTCTTTGCTGCTCCTTCAGAAAGTGATTAACATCTCTGACTACAGACGTGGAGACGTTTGGTTCTAAGCAAGGTCTTGGCAACAAAAAGCCCACATTCTCATCACAGAGCTCCTTGGAACTTTCCTCTTTCTTCAAAAGTAAAGGTCCCATGGTCAGCGTCTTGGTCTG
Source organism: Taxidea taxus jeffersonii (assembly GCA_003697995.1). Lineage (NCBI taxonomy): Eukaryota > Metazoa > Chordata > Mammalia > Carnivora > Mustelidae > Taxidea > Taxidea taxus. The sequence goes on along the minus strand of ML107126.1, from coordinate 26,954 downwards.
GAAGTCCACCATCTCATTTGGGAGAGAAACAGCATGTGCTCGTGCCCATTCTCGATGCACTGGGGTTATCTGACTAAAAGGGAGGAGGACAAAGTTCCATTCAAGACTTACTCCCTGTGTTTTCTGGATCTCCACTTCTCAGTCCAGCCTGACATCACCAGAAAGTTGGAGAACTATTTCTAAGTAGTGCTGCCGAGTGGAAGAGCTGTACTCTTGAAAGGACAAGATCTCTCCACCCTCTGACTCACGCCCCACATCATCTGCCTCCCTATTTCCCTGGGCAGAGAAATCAGAGGGGGAAAGTGCAGACATAAGGGATGCACTCTTTTCCTTCTCCCAAAGGCATTAGCCAGCTCAGGACTTCTCAAACTATCTTTGGGAAAGGACCAGTTTTTAAATTTTCCAATCCATTGTGGAATAACACTTTTGTAGCATTTTTATAATAAAAGTAAATTATTACAAGAATAAAACAAAAATCAAAGCCATGTAAATAAACCCCAGTTTTTCATTATCAGATCAGTGAACCTAAAATTACTTGTCACATTGGAATACAACTTTTTAAGTGTTTACATTTTCACGCTCTGTCCTGACTTCATCACGGACTGGTAATAGAAGGACCACAGTATCACATATTAAGTGGCACTGCTGTAGGGTCAGCAAACTCTGCCCTAGGAGCCAAAGCCAGCCTTCAGTCTGTTTTTGCAATTTTATCGGATCACAACCATACCCATTTGTTTTCATACTGTGTATGACTGCCTTGAAGCCACTATTGTAGAGCCGAATCATTGCAACAGAAGCCACATGACCCATAAAGCCTAAAACGTGTATTATCCAGCTCCTGCCACAATAATATTTACAACAACCCCTGCTTTAGAGTGTTTTTTTGGAGGATGAATTACTAAAAATGTAAGTTACCACACAAGTATCCCTTTGTACTTAAATTTCAGCCTAAACTTTCAAAGAAAATTCCTTACTTGTTTTCTTGCAAATCTTCTTGGCTCACTTCTTGGAGATAACTGACTTCTCTTGGAAAAGTAACAATAATCTCAACACCTATAGAAACACATGATGATGATAAAAAGAAGAAAGTAATGAATTCCAGTGACAACTGGGAACTGAGTATTTTATTTCTGGTTATTTAGCTAATGTTTTTAATAATTAAAGAATGTGGAATAGAATAGAAAGCCCGGAAATCAACCTATGACTTTCTTACACCACACAGAACAATAAACTCAAAATGGATGAAAGACCTAAATGTGAAACCTGAAGCCATAAAAAACATAGAAGAGAGCACAGGTGGTGATCTCTCTGACACTGGCCATTGCATCATTTTTCTAGATATATCTCTTGAGGCAAAGGAAACAGAAGCAAAAATAAACCATTGGGAGTACAGCAAAACAAAAAGCTCTGCACAGCAAAGGAAACAATCAGCAAAACTAAAGACAACCTAGTGAATGAGAGAAGCCCTTTTCAAATGACATATCTGATAAAGGGTTAGTATCCAAGATATATAAAGAACTTACATAACTCAACTCCAAAAAACAAATAATCCAATTCAAAAATGGGCAGAAGACATGAACAGATGTTTCTCCAAAGAAGACATCCAAATGACAGATACATGAGCAAAAAAAAACTGCATAACAAAACTTCCCAGGTATGAAATAAAGATTTATGATGAGCAAAGCTTTCTCCCTGGATGGAACAAACAAGACCTCCTTCTGTAACATGGAACTAATGATACCTACTTCACACAACCACTGGGAACTTTCAATTAGATCATTTACGTGGCCCCCTAGTAACTTGCTTGTATGTGAATTTTGATCAACTCCTATCTGATTCCATGGAATGATTTCCAGTATAACCCTTAAGACAGAAAGTTCCAACTCGTAGAATCAATGCTTGCTTACAATATAACATGTTAAATTTACATTTAAAAACTAGTGTGAATCATGCTACTTTAAGGTTTGGTCAGGTATTCATATACTTTTAGTAAGTATATGCCAAGCCTAACCCTTTGTGCTGAAGATACAGAAATAAACAAGGTACAAGATACAGAAATAAACAAGGTATCACTGTGACCTTAGTAAAGACAGCAAATAAAAAAAGCAAAGAGTATATCAAGTTAAACACTGTGATAGAAGTATACAAACGTTGTTGCAGGAACGTAGAGATGTATCTTTCTAGAACAACCCAATGCTTGTCCAGTGTTCAGTCCTATCTCTGTGTTTCTTAGGGCCGTTTAGTGAGTCTCCCTAGGCCTAGAAGAGCTATGGTTTTAATCAGCCCCACTGATAGAATGCTAGGAAGGAAGTAGAGCAGAGAAGATCAAAGAGGGGTATGAATCAGACAGATCTGGACCTACAGTCCCCTCTCTGCTCTTCATGGGTGACTTCGGGAATGTTACTGAATAATCTACCTTTGGTTTTCCTGATGTTTTCCAAATATGACTGCAGGTTTTCTAATAAATAGCAAGGAGCATGTGTCTAAAAATGAGGCTTCCCTGGGATGGTCAATATATTCTTAAAATTTTTTCAAAGAGCCTACCACCACACTATTTTTCAGCACAAAATGAGAGGTTTGGAATTCAAGTGTAAGGAATACCTGTGTGACTGCCTTTGTGGAAATTGTTAAAAACTAATGGCCCCATCCTAATTGTTGGTCCTAAATGAGGGGGGGTGTGGTTATAGAACGTGTTGACTCTGAAATTAGCTGGGAACATAAAAATGCTCCCCATTTTGTCTCTCTAATTGCGGGTTTCTCTAACTGGGTAGGTTCAGAGGTTGCGGGAACCAGTGGGCCAGAAAAGATGATGCATCGTCACATGTAGAAGTAGAACACTTGCTCCTGAGTGTATCCTTCCACTTAAGAAGAGGTAAAGTAAGCCTACCAGAAAAAGGTTACAGTAGAGAGAAACTAAGGCAACGTTTAAATATAGCCAGAAAAAATTTTGCAGAAGAGGTGAAAAATTATATTCAAAGTGGGAAAATGATCCTTAATTTGCTAAAGTTCAGCCATTATTAAAATGAAAACTGAAAAATGGCCCAGTCTAATTCACTCAGTGATGAAACATTATTGTCTGCACAAGTGTCTTCCTTTCCTGTGTTTTCTGCTGGTCCTGTTTAAATTGATGGGCATCAAAGTTCAAAATATTTTGACACCCTCTCCACACTTTTATAATTTCCTAAACCATGAATCTCAACACGGATTTTTTCTTTTAAACTATATTTTCCAGTCTCCTTTGCCACTCGAGTTCAGAAAGCCAACTGGAGAGACAGCGTCTTTTCATGAGTTACATGAAAAAGGTAAGATGCGGTCATCCTTTTTGCTGGTGTTCTTGTCTGCAGGTGGATGAGTTTCCAAGCTTGATATGTGAGCAACTTCCTGGCTGGGGCAGAGCATCGTGATATGGGGGTGAGCAACCAGCTTTGAGATGTGGTTACCAGAATTCTTCCTGACAATCAAACCTAGAGTTTGTTCTTCTCCTTGGGCTTTTCAATGGTCTGTGAGTTTTCTAATATATTTTTTTTAACTTCCTTCATTTCTAACTCAATTAAATTTTGTTTTCTACAACAAAAATCCTGATGGATACAGTGCATTAAAAATTTTTAAGCACAGGGACGCCTGGGTGGCTCAGTTGGTTAAGCAGCTGCCTTCGGCTCAGGTCATGATCCCAGCGTCCTGGGATCGAGTCCCACATCGGGCTCCTTGCCTGGCAGGGAGCCTGCTTCTCCCTCTGCCTCTGCCTGCCACTCTGTCTGCCTGTGCTCGCTCTCTCTCTCTCTCTAACAAATAAATAAATAAATAAATAAATAATCTTAAAAAAAAAATTTTTAAGCGCAGTACTTTTAGGAAATAAGTTCTTATTCCATTTATGAAGAGAGGAATTTTACATGTTCAAGGTAGTCTTCAAGGTTTGCATCTGATAATTGTTCTGGGAACGTAGCTGATTGATGAATGCAAGAAGATTTTTATACTAAGGAAAAAGATGAGGGTTTTTTTTTAAGATTTTATTTATTTATTTATTTGACAGAAAGAGAGAGAGAGCACAAGCAGGGGGTGTGGCAGACAGAGAGAGAAGGAGAAACAGGCTCCCCACAGAGCAGGGAGAGCCCAATGTGGGACCTGAACCCAGAACCCCGGGATCATGACCCGAGCTGAAGGCAGTTGCTCAACCAACTGAGCCACTCAGGTGCCCAAGATGAGGAATTTTTTAGGGCTGGCATAAATTGTACTTTATAAATTACCATCTATAAAAGCCTATAATTAAGCCAATGCAGGCTGCAGGAATATTTAGCTGTTAAAGTCTATGGGTGTGATCTAAACATCATAGAGTTTACATATATTTTGGTCATACTCCCTTTTAAATAGAATACAGTGAAAAAAAAGATAAACTAAATGATTAAATGTGTGTATCTACAACAGGATAGAAACTCACATGGCATATACATAAAGTCTTTATAAAGTGTGCAAGCACTTAAACATCAACAATTTCAAGTATGTTAAAAATATGTAAATGGGAGTTAAAAAGATTTATTTATACTTAAGATGAATACAATGCACACTAGTGCCCCAAACGTTTTGTTTCACACTTGTGACTTGAAAGAGTAACTACTAAAGACTAATAACTATGAGAAGAAAATTTACCAGAAACATAATCACTTCTTTCAAATTTGAGAAATTTCAAGCAAAATTTTAAGCAAGAGCTCGAATTTTAAGCAAGAGCTTAGTGGAGGTGTTACATATGTGCTCTGACCCCTCTTGAAAATTTTGTATATTTTAAAATTATAAAAAATTATACACATTTTAAAATATGGGGTGCCTGAGTGGCTCAGTGGGTTAAAGCCTCTGCCTTCGGCTCAGGTCATGATCCCAGGGTCCTGGGATGGAGCCCCGCATCGGGCTCTCTGCTCAGCAGGGATCCTGCTTCCTCCTCTATCTCTGCCTGCCTCTCTGCCTACTTGTGATCTCTGTCAAATAAATAAATAAAATCTTTAAAAGAAATTATACACATTTTAAAACATTTTATTTATTTATTTATTTGAGAGAGAGAAAGAGTGAGCAAGAGAGCAAGTACAAGGAGTGGGGGTCAAGGTGGGAGGCAGAAAGAGAAACAGGCTCCCTGCTGAGCAGGGAGCCTGATGCAGGGCTCCATCCCAGGACCCTGAGATCATGACCTGAGCTGAAGCTAGAAGCTTAACTAACCGAGCCACCCAGCTCCCACTGACATTATCACTGACATTATAAATTATTTTAAAAGAATTAATTGCGGGGCACCTGGGTGGCTCAGTGGGTTAAAGCCTTTGCCTTCTGCTCAGGTCGTGATCTCAGGGTCCTGGGATTGAGCCCCGCATCGGGCTCTCTGCTCAGCAGGGAGCCTGCTTCCCTTCCTCTCTCTCTGCCTGCCTCTCTGCCTACTTGTGATCTTTATCTGTCAAATAAATAAATAAATAAAGTTTAAAAAAAAAGAATTAATTGCACCTCAAATGGCAAGTCATCTCCAAATAGAGTAGAATAAACAAATTATTTAATCTCTTGGAGGGTACTTGGGACACAACTGTTAAGAGAACTCTGCTTTGAAGTGTTCGAAAGTCAAAGTCAGACCACAAACGGTGTTTGGAAGAGGGCCAGGATTTTTAAATTTTTAATTATTTAATTATTTAATTATTAATTATTTATTATTATTATTTAATTATTTAATTATTTAATTATTTAATTATTTAATTATTCTCCACCCTAAGCCTGGACAAAGGAGATTCCAAGTGAGTTTGAGAGAGACAGGAGCTCGACAGGAGAGGGCAGCATCGCATAAGGGGCCAAAGGAGATAGGGGTTGGGCCAGCACTGTTGTATTTGAGGAGGTTCAGGGGTTTCAGAGAAAAGAATCCAACAGGACAGCGGAAGCCACAAAATTGCTGACGAGAAACTGGAGCAGTGTGAATAAACATTTAATTTAAGAAATTTATAGGTGAGTAGATCATTGTGATCTCTGTGGAGACTATTTTCTGAAGTGAGAGTCTGCAAATACCTTGTGGTCTGTTAAATGCAAAGGCATGCATGGATATGAAAGGATAATGTATTTGGAATGGGCGTTGTTCTGGAAAATTTCAGACTTATGTCTTATGTCCTCATGGAATAAAAGACTGAGAGCTGGGGCTTTAGTGCCTTCTTCAGTTCCCCAACTTTTTCTGAAGAGAGAAGCCCTGGGGTAACAGCTGATGGAGAAATGCTTGGTTCTGGAAGAGAACAGATCCCTGGAGCTAATGGAAGATTCTGAGAGGAAAGAAATGGTGGAAAAGATGTTTTCAGACAAAAAGGAAAGCAGAGGAGGATGGCCAGCTGAGCTGGAGTGAAGTGAATCAAGAGAGAGAGACATAAGAGAGATGACCATTTTAGCTGGCAAGTGGCCAAGACTCTCTGATTGAGATAAAGATCAAAGGGTAGGACTGTGAGCGGGTTTTCTTGACCTTTGAGCTTTTCTCTGTTTTCAAAGTTCTCTTCCAAGACTACTGAAATTGGGGTGGCAGGGGGGAGGTGGAGTCCAAATAATCAGTGTATACAACAACCCAAATAACAGCCCAGATACCTTCTGTCTCAGGTTGCCAATCTTGTCCATCACCACTTGGATCTCCTCCTTCACTAACCAATATGGAATGACTACAGTCCTCGTCTTGGTCAAACTCCTGCAATATCATGAAATAGCAACTCAATTACTCAATGTACTACTTTGTTGACAAAATGAGTAGTGATTTTTCTAAGCTAACTCAGTTATTCAATGTACTACTTTGTTGACAGACTGAATACCTATTTTTCAGGGTGTCTGGGTGGCTCAATGGGTTAAGCCTCTGCCTCCGGCTCAGGTTGTGGTCCCAGGGTCCTGGAATCAAGCTCTGCTCAGCAAGGATCCTGCTTCCCTTCCTCTCTCTCTGCCTGCCTCTCTGCCTACTTGTGATTTCTGTCAAATAAATGAATAAAATCTTTCTTAAAAAAGAATAGTGATGTTTCTAATGCTGATTTTCTAAGACAAAATGAATAGTGATTTTCTAAGTTACACACGGTGGATTCCTTTTAAGTTGGAGAAAGTATTTGAGACTGAAATAATGGGAAAAGTATCTCCTCCTGGAGCACCAAGCTCAGACAGTCCCATGGACATGATTAAGTGCATATTGAAAATGAAGATCAGGGGTGCCTGGGTGGCTCAGTGGGTTAAAGCCTCTGCCTTCAGCTCAGGTCATGATCCCAGGGTCCTAGGATCGAGCCCCGCATGGGGCTCTCTGCTCAGC
>ML107126.1:0-19275 GCA_003697995.1 Taxidea taxus jeffersonii | reverse complement strand
GTGTGGAAAGTAATCATTATGCTAAGAACCATGATTGAAAACCAACTTTATTTATTTTTTTTAAAGAATTTATTTATTTATTTATCACAAGTAGGCAGAGAGGTAGGCAGAGAGAGAGAGGAGGAAGCAGGCTCCCTGCCGAGCGGAGAGCCCGATGTGGGACTCGATCCCAGGACCCTGAGATCATGACCTGAGCCGAAGGCAGAGGCTTAACCCACTGAGCCACCCAGGTGCCCCCAACTTGATTTAGGAAAAGTAATCCCTAACTCTCTAAATAAGAAGTGTTTTCTTTTTTTCTTCTTCTTTTTTTTTAAAGATTTTTATTTATTTATTTGATAGACAGAGATCACAAGTAGGCAGAGAGAGAGAGGAGGAAGCAGGCTGTCCACAGAGCAGAGAGCCCGATGCGGGGCTCGATCCCAGGATTCTGGGATCATGACCCCAGCCGAAGACAGCAGCTTTAACCCACTGAGCCACCCAGGCGCCCCAAGAAGTGTTTTCTTATCAGAATTCATTGTTGTCGATAGGTTCCTTCCTTAGAAGTTGTTGCTGCCAGTGATTTTGCCTTATTTAATGTCTATTACAGTGATAGAGGCAAGCAGTTGTGAAAATATCCTCTCATAACCCAGAAGTTACAATGAGCTCTCTGGCTTCTCTTATCCGGGTGAGCCACCTATTTAAGAGAACTGTTGGATATAAAGCGCAGATGCCTGTCACACAAGTGGGCAGGGCAGTCCATCACAAAGACTCTGAAATGTCACTCATTCATTCCCAGTCGAGCTTGGGAAACTTTTCTACTTTGTTCATTTTAATTATCACAGAAAATACTAAAAGTAAAATCCTTCATCTACACTGCCATTAAAATGTTTTAGGTATTCAATCATAATAACTTCATAGTCATACCTATTACGCAGCAGGACCTGCTTTTTAAAGCATTTTCTATCACCTGGCAAGGGTTAGGTACAGACCATCCCAGTTGTCGTTGGCAAATAGGAGACCTGGGCTGAGTCACCCTGATACTAGACTGTTGTGAATTTCACTGCTTGCTCTTCTCTGCATTTCAAAAATTCTACCACTATGTGGCACATTTCTTCTCCATCCCATTCATTTACAAAGAGGGAGTGGGGATCTCTTTTTAGAATACATAGAAATACAAAAAAAATATATTTTAAAATGCAGTACAAAAAAAAAATCTCCTATCATCCTACAAATAAAAAGCAAATACTGTTAACATAGAAATAATATTTTCTTAGTCTTTTTCCAAAGTAAAAATATAGTTGCATCATACATTGTTTTATCCAGGTTTTTCACTGAAGACAAGTACAAATTACATAGCATTTTACTAAGTAAACATTACTTTAGTGTAATTGTAAATTCTTTCCCTCAATAAATATCAGAGGGTCATAACAATGTTTAATTAAACCCGTGAGTCTTAGAATAGAAGCCCATAATGCTTATTAGGCAGCTCTTAATTCCTCAATACTACTCATTGTGCTGTGAACATCCTTGCAACAAATACCCCAATTTTGTATTATTTTGGGTTTTTTTTTAAGATTTTATTTATTTATTTGACAGACAGGGACCACAAGTAGGCAGAGAGGCAGGCAGAGAAAGAGGAGGAAGCAGGCTCCCTGCTGAGCAGAGAGCGTGATGTGGGGCTCAATCCCAGGACCCTGAGTTCATGATCTGACTGAAGGCAGAGGCTTAACCCACTGAGCCACCCAGGCACCCCTGTATTATTCCTTTAGAGTAAATTTCTAGATATGGAATTATTGATCCAAAGAGTATGAGCATTTTTAAGTTGTTTTACACATATTACTTTACTTTTTTTTTAATTTTTAAAAAGATTTTATTTATTTATTTGACAGAAAGAGAGAGAAGCAGAAACAGGTTCCCCGATGAGCAAGGAACCCGATGTGGGACTCAATCCCAGGACCCTGGGATCATGACCTGAGCCGAAGGCAGATGTTCCACCATCTGAGCCACCCAGGTGCCCTCACACATTACTTTAGAAGTTTACACTTACTACTTACATTCTACCAGCAATGCATGAGGGTGTTTTGCTACATCTTCTCCCTTAGCAATTATCATCACTTTTCATTTTTACAATACATGGAAGTGCTCATCTTATTGTTCTTTAAAGTATATACTTTGATTAGTAAAAAAGTTTAGAGATAGTTTCACATGTTTATTGACCCCTGAATTTTTCCTTTATATATATATGTATATTTGTTGTTGTTGTTTGGATCCTTAGTCTGGAACACTCTATGAGACCTTGAAATAGACTTCTACGATTTCATATAATTACAGTGACACAATGAAATCTTTATGCTAAGCTTTGGAAAATAGCAGCCTTCATATGGAAGTCTTAATATACAATTGGTCTTGCCATCAGGTGTCTATGTTATTAATGAGTTGTGATCAGTCTCTACTGCTCAGTTCATTTATTAATTGGTCCTTTTGGAAAATCTGAAAGATGCAGAGTGTGTGCACACTTACCTACAATAACCCATGATGATGACTAGCATTTACATATATAGTGTCAGACACTCCTGTACGCAACTTACACATATTAACTCATTTAATCCTCACACTAACTCTAAAGGTAAGAACTGTTGTTTTCTTTTTACATACAGACCCAAAGAGGTTAACCAAGGTTATAGCTAGCTAGTGGTAGAGCCAGGAATCACACTCAGACTCTGAAGTCTGGTTCCAGAGCCCTTAACCTTCTGCTTTTATGCTACCATGAAACGCTTAAAATAAAGAATCTCAAAAAGAACCAAAAGGTTCCTGGGTGGCTCAGTAGGCCAAGTGTCTGCCTTTAGCTCAGGTCATGATCCCAGGGTCCTGGGATAGAGCACTGTCAGGCTCCCTGATAAGTGGGGAGTGTGCTTGTCCTTCTCCTCCTGCCCCTCCTCCCTGCTCATGATCTTTCTCTCTCTCTCTCAAATAAATAAAATCTTCTTTTTAAAGATTTTATTTATTTTTTTATTTGACAGAGATCACGAGTAGGCAGGCAGGCAGAGAGAGAGGAAGAGAAGCAGGCTCCCTGCTGAGCAAAGAGCCCGATGCGGGGCTCAATCCCAGGACCCTGGGATCATGACCTGAGCCTAAGGCAGAGGCTTTAACTCATTTAACCTGAGCCACCCAGGTGCCCCTAAATAAATGAAATATTAAGGGAAAAAAAAAGGACCAGAAAGAAAAGAATCAATAACAATAAACAAAATTAAGAGAAAAGGATACTAAAGCCCAATTTGTAAGTTTTGCACAGGAAAAAGAAAGAAAGGATATGTGACACCTGTAAGTATCTGACAACAATTTCTTCCATAGAATAAACTGAAAAACACTTACACAAAAAGGATGTAAAGAATAACGTGTACTTTGAAGGTCATCATGGAAATGAAGACTCTAAAACAGAAACAGCTCCAGATTTTCTAATTTCCTTTAGAATAATAAATATGAAAGATTTAAGATGTACTTGGGTCCCCCAAGGAGGACAATTAAAATAATGACACTCAGTCATGAGTGAAGGAGAGAAAATATTTGAACAACCCCAACATAAATGGATTTCATAAACCACTGACAATGATGCGGGAGATAAGAATAGACTAGAAAAAGGGTACAGCATTCGAATCTACAAACAACGGAATCCCAAACATACAGAAGAGAAAAGAGGCAGAGAAATCATACATAATTAAATTGGGAAGGAAGATTCTCCTTGGAGGAAAGGAGATTGGGAGAAGCTGTAAAGTCTCTCAGGGGGCAATCTCACAAGTAAGGCAGCTGCTATATTCATAAACGAGAAAAACCTATTGCAGACAGCGAAAAAGAAAACCAAGCTTTCATTCAAAGAAAAGAAGTGAAGGATGGCCTTGGGTTTTATGATTTAAACCCTAAGAAAGCACGAGAGAGAAAAGGCAAGTTCAATAGCCAGAACCTGTTTCTCCCTCAGAAATGACTTCAAAGTTATTTCAATCATAATAAGAAAAATATGGATTGAAGGCTCAATAAGTGTTTTTAAATTGCATGGAAAAAAATGTACTACTGTAAAGGGATGTTTAGTCCTTTTACAAAAGAAAATTACTTAAACATACCATAAAAAATGAAAAGCAAATGTGTTTTTGTTTACCAATTTCTAATGCATGACTGTTACTTTCAAGATTAGTCTCTAGGTATTTTATTTCAATTACTGTGTAATATTAGTAACCAAAACCAAGACAACCTTCAATGTTGTGACAAAATGGACCTTGAAGCGTTGCTCAACCTCACCCCTACTGACATTGGGACTAGATAACTCGCCATTATGGGTATGATTCTGTGCCCTCTAGGATGCAGAATCCCTCACCTCTTCCCACACTAGATGCCAGTTGCCCCTCCACCCCAGTTGAGACACCAAAAATGTCTCCAAACGAGGCCAGATGCCCCCTGGAGGGCAAGATAGCCCCCCCACCCTGTGGAGAACCAGTGTATCAGAGCAACTCTGGTTTGGTTTTTGTTTTTTAATCTGTTTTAAAAAGTTATAAATTCACAAAGGAAAATACTCAAATAGTATTAAATAAGCTGGGTTTTTATTTTTTATTTTTTAAAGATTTTAAGTACATCCACTGTGGGACTCGAACTCACAACCCTGAGATCAAGAGTCACATGCTCTACCACCTGAGCCAGCCAGACCCCCTTACACTGTTTTTTAATATTAAAAAATAGTAATAATAGTACTAAAATACACATTTCCATTCTACCTCATCCCATCCCACGCCCCAAAGGAGTCCTGATTTAACCATTTCTATACATATATTTTTAAAGATTTTATTTTTTTAAGACTTTATTTATTTGAGTGAGAGAGAGAGAGAGCACAAGCAGGGGGAGGAGCAGAGGGAGAGGGAGAAGCAGACTCCCTCCTGAGCAGAGAGCCCGATGTGGAGGTTGATTCCAGGACCATGACCTGAGCCAAAAGCAGATACTTAATCAACTGAGCCAGCCATGCACCCCTAAAGATTTTGTTTTTATGTAATCTCTACAACTGATGTGGGGCTTGAACTCACAACTGAAGATCAAGAGCTGCATCCTCTACCAACTGAACCAGCCAGGCACCTCCAACCATTTCTATATTTTAATTTTAAATTAATTTCAATGTTTGTCAAACTTGCATATTTTTAAAAAGTCAAATGATCTTAAAAACTTTTTTTTTAAAGATTTATTTATTTATTTGACAGACAGAGATCACACAAGTAGGCAGAGAGGCAGGCAGAGAGCGGAGGGGAGAAGCAGGCTCCCTGCCGAGCAGAGAGCCCAATGTGGGACTCCCAGGACCCTGGGATCATGACCCGAGCCGAAGGCCCTTAAAACTTTTTTTTTTTTTAATTTATTTATTTGTTAGAGAGAGAGAGAGAGAGCGAGCACAGGCAGACAGAGTGGTAGGCAGAGGCAGAGGGAGAAGCAGGCTCCCTGCCGAGCAAGGAGCCCGATGTGGGACTCGATCCCAGGACGCTGGGATCATGACCTGAACCGAAGGCAGCTGCTCAACCAACTGAGCCACCCAGGCGTCCCCCCTTAAAACTTTTTTTTTTAAAAAATATTTTATTTATTTATTTGACACAGAGAGAGAAATCACAAGTACAGAGAGAGGCAGGCAGAGAGAGAGGAGGAAGCAGGCTCCCCGCTGAGCAGAGATCCCGATGCGGGGCTCGATCCCAGGACCCTGAGATCATGACCTGAGCCGAAGGCAGAGGCTTTAACCCACTGAGCCACCCAGGCGCCCCCCACTTAAAACTTTTAAGTAAAGGTCATCAGTTTCCTTCCCCACCCTTTCCCTCTGAGGTAACCACTTCCAGCCTTTTAATTGTTTCTTTTGATATTTTCTTCCATATCTCTAGCTGATACAATAGTCCTGCTATCTCCTGAGTCATCAAAATGAAATATTACCTATTGACTTTTTTTTTTTTAATTTATTTGACAGACAGAGATCACAAGTAGGCAGAGAAGCAGGCAGAGAGGAGGGGGGAAGCAGGCTCCCTGCTGAGCAAAGAGCCTGATGGGGGGCTCAATCCCAGGACCCTGGGATCATGACCTGAGCCTAAGGCAGAGGCTTTAACCCACTGAGCCACCCAGGCGCCCCACCTATTGACTTTTTATTATGTAGACAATATCATATTCTTATATCCTCATTTTTATTTGTTTTGTTTTACTCATTTTCTTACATATTTTTTAATCCCTAAATCTTCCCAACCTCCAGTGATTTCTCCACTTGGTTAAATATATGAGATAATATATTAGTTCCATTGCTTTCCTGGAAATCCCCATTATTCTGCTCTTCTCCCCTCCCTCACCCCCAAATTATCTCAGCTCTTTGTTTCCTAGACTTGATACAAGGCTGACACCTTGGAACTTGCCTTCTCTTTAATACCAATAATTCTCTATCTCTTGTATTAGATTCCAGATCCCCCGCATCATGCTCCAATTTTCCTTCCTTATTTTTATCTATTCCTTTAATTTTTTTTAAAGATTTTGTTTTTTTTTTAGGCAATCTCTACACCCAACATAGAGCTTGAGTTTACAAACCCAAATTCAAGAGTCACATGCTCTACTGATTGAGCCAGCCAGCTGCCCCTCTATTCCCTTAATTTAATAGGGCACATAGTAGCTTCCTTAAAAGGTATTTGAGAAGTAAAATGCTTGAGTGTTAGTATGTCTGAAAAATTTCTTTATTCAACTCTAATACTTGATTGATAGTTTGTCTGGATATAGAATCCAAGGCTGGGAACAATTCTTTTCTCAGGTATTTGAAAGCATATGTCTCCCCTTGCCATTACTTTCAATTTAAGTGTAGCATACATTCAGAAAAGTGCATAGATTCATAAATTTTTATAAACTGAACACATTTGTGTAACCAGGACCCAGATCAAGTAAAAAAATTCTTAGATATAACATGAGAATTAAGACCCATAAAAAATAGATGAATTGATTTTCATCAAAATGAGAAACTTCTGGGGACGCCTGGGTGGCTCTGTTGTTAAGCGTCTGCCTTCAGCTCAGGTCACGATCCCAGGTCCTGGGATTAAGCCCCGTGTCCAGCTCCCTGCTCAGTGGGAAGCCTGCTTCTCCCCTGCTTCTCCCTCTCCCACTCCCCCTGCTTGTGTTCCCTCTCTAGCTGTGTCTCTGTCACATAAATAAATAAAATCTTAAAATAAATAAATAAATAAATAGATACAAAAAACTTTTTTTCAATGAAAGCCAAGTTATAGAGATGAAAATAACAATCCAGTTCTTCCTATTGACTAGTAGAAAATATTTGCAAATTACATATCCAGAATATATAAGGAATTCTTTAAACCCAACAGTAAGAAAACAAGTTCGAATGATTTATGCTAATGGAGAATAGTTAACCCATGAAAACATGTTCAACATCAGTCATTAGGGAAGTGCAGATTAAAACCACAATGAGAGACCACCATACATCTATTAAGACGGTTAAAATAAAAAATACTGATGGTGCTAAATGCTGGCCAAGGGACAGAAAAATTGGACGTCTCATTCATTGCTAGTAGGAATATAAAATGATAGAGGGGTGCCTGGGTGGCTCAGTGGGGTAAGCCTCTATCTTTGGCTCAGGTCATGATCTCAGGGTCCTGGGATCAAGCCCTGCTTGGGCTATCTTTGCAGTGGGGAGCCTGCTTCCCCCTCTCTCTCTGCCTGCCTCTCGGCCTACTTGTGATCTCGCTCTTTCTCGCTGTCAAATAAATAAATAAATAAATAAATAAATAAATAAATAAAATGATAGCACCACCATGGAAAATTGACAGTTTTTTTTAAAATTTACACATTTAAACCCAGTGGGTTAAGCCTCTGCCTTCGGCTCAGGTCATAATCTCAGGGTCCTAGGATCCAGCCCCCGAATCAGGCTCTCTGCTCGGCAAGGAGCCTGCTTCCCCCTCTCTCTCTGCCTGCCTCTCTTCCTACTTGTGATCTCTCTCTCTCTGTCAAATAAATAAATAAAATCTTTAAAAAATAAAAGTTATACATACATTTACCATATGACCCAGTAAATGGATTCCTGGACATATATCCTAGAGAAATGAAAATGTATATATATACAGAAATCTATTCATAATTGCTGATAGTTGCTTTATATATAATAGCTCAAAACTGGAAACTATCTAAATGACTCTCAACAAGTGAATGGTTAAGTAAACTGTGAATATCTGTGCCATAGAATACTACTTAGCAATGTAAAGAAACTTGATAGGACTTGGGTCTATCTCAAGAGTATTATGCTGAGTAGAAAAAGCCAATCTGAAAAGTTTTTATATATGGTAATTCCATTTATAGGACTCAAAATGACAAAATTATGGAGATGGAGAACAGATCAGTGGCTGCCAGGGGTTAGGGAAGGGAAGAGGGTTTGGCTATGAAGTCACCCTTGTGGTGGCAGTTTTGCATTTTTGATTCTGGTGATTCAAGGGATGAACTGTCACAGAACCAGGGGTGCCTGGGTGGTTTGGTTGGTTAGGTGACCTAGTCTTGGTTTCGTCTCCAGTCATGGTCTCGGGGTTATGGGATTAGCCCCCATGAGGCTTCCTGCTCAGCATGGGGACTCACTCTCTAAAACAAATAAATAAATAAATAAAATCTTAGGGGAAAAAAGGAATGTCACAGAATTGTATACTCGGACACACAAAAACAAAGAAAGAAAGAAAAAAGAACATATGCAAATTCTAGTGAAATCCAAGCAGGGTCTGGAGTTTAGCTAATTGTAATGCATCAAAGTCAACTTCCCAGTTTTGACAATCTGCTATAGTTATGATAATAGTTCCCGTTGGGGGAAGCTGGTGAAATTTACACAGGATGTCTTTGTACTTTTTTTTTTTTAAAGATTTTTTTTTTTTATTTATTTGTCAGAGAGAGGGGGAGAGAGAGCGAATGAGCACAGGCAGACAGAGTGGCAGGCAGAGGCAGAGGGAGAAGCAGGCTCCCTGCCGAACAAGGAGCCCGATGCGGGACTCGATCCCAGGACGCTGGGATCATGACCTGAGCTGAAGGCAGCCCCTAAACCAACTGAGCCACCCAGGCATCCCATCTTTGTACTATTTTTATAAGTTCTGATAAATCTATAGTTATTTCAAAACAACAAAGTTTGGTTTGGTTTTTTTTTTAAGATTTTATTTATTTATTTGAGAGAGAGAGAATAAGTCAGGGGGAGGGGCAGAGGAAAAGGGAGAAGCAGACTCCCCACTGAGCAGGGAGCCCTATAGGGGCTCAATCTCAGGACCCTGGGATCATGGTCTGAACTGTAGGCAGACACTTTACCAACTGAGCACCCAGGCACCCCAAGAAATTTTTTCAAATTAAATTTTTGGTTTTTGTTTTCTTTGTTGTTTTGGGATGATTTTTCAAAAGAGAAAGGGACTGAAAGGTCTTTACTCCACCATCTCCAAAAGTCCTTATTGTTGTTTATAAATATTATAGTCCATACCTCATTAACTTTTTTTTAATAAAGATTTTACTTATTTGACACAGAGAGAGAGAGAGAGCTCAAGCAGGGGGAGCAGCAGGGGGAGAAGGGAAACAGGCTCCCTGATACTGGGCTCCATCTCAGGACCCTGGGATCATGACCTGAGCTAAAGGCAAAGGCTTAACCAACTGAGCCACCCAGGCATCCCCCTCATCAACTTTTAAAAATAAACAATTTGTGGCCATATTTTTTCTAACCAACAAAATATAAGATAGCAATATTTTTAACTGTCTGGGCTATGTTAATTTTCATAAAAACTGAAAAGGTACAAATGAGCACACAGTGCAAAGTTTGTCTCCAATTCTCTCCCTGTAGACAACCACTGTTACCAGTTTATTGTATATATTGTGTATCAGTCCACAGTTTTCTATGGATTACACTGTTTGTTACTGTAAGGGCCTATTTAGCCAGAGCGATTTCATCTCGGTTGAACAGCCATTTTGTTGTTTATGCAGTAAAAGTTAAACTGACCCTGCCCCCCCCACCCCAGGGGAACTTACTTAACAGCAAGTCCGGGAAACCAGTAAAATGTGGTCGACCAGTCCCTGACAACAGAGTCCAAATACAAGGGTGGGTCAGGTCAGGAAGAGATAACAGAGCCTAGATGCAGGGCTGAGTTGGGCCAGGTGGAGACATCCAATTAGTGGGGCGTACATGCTGTCTCCCTAGCTACCAAGGAGTGTGGGCCCCGCCTTTTGGGCGCCAATTCTGACCACGGTGATAGGTTAGTTCAAATAGCTACTGTGGGGTGAATTGTAATTCAATTGGCCACCCGTGTGTGACCTAGCATGGCTGTGCAGCTTTCTCTGTGTGTTGCAATCTCATTGGCCACCTGTGTGTGGCCAGGCCCAACCACATGGCCTTTGCTCTATAAAAGTTAGTCTGTAAGGCAGGGAGTAGTCGCCCTCTCTGTGAGAGGCGGCCCCGGAGGGTAGGTTTGATTCTCGATGCTTGACGCGAAATAAAGCTTTGCTTGACTTTCGCTTTGTATCAGTCTCGTTTCTTTGACCATGGACCCAACAGTTACTAGTACTGTTACTGAACCATGAGGGACTTTTTGTGGAGTCATTCATCATGTCTGGGGATTGGCGGGGTGTGTGTGTGTGTGTGTGTGTGTGTGTGGTGGTGACTGTGGCCAAGAGGAAGTACCTTCTTTGTGGTACCCTCTGATGGATTTGACATGATCAGATTAATGGTCCTCTCTTTTTCTACATTTACACACATAAACATAAGCTATATTTTATTATTTAGTATGGGTCCAATATTCTGTGGTATTAGGTGTACACACACACACAATGCACAAGACTCTGAGCTGGCTAGCTAATTATTGCTCTGAGATTAAACCTGTGGAACACAGGTTTGTTAATTATATATTAATTATATATAATTATAATATAATATATAATTATATATAATTAATTATATATAATTATATATTTAATTTATAATATAATTATAAATATATAATTAATATATATTAATATAATTAATAATAATTAATTGTGCTTTCAATTACTTTGTGATTACATTAAAAATATAATTGTAATGTATGATTGTTATGAAATATTCAAGCAATACAAATGAAGTTGTCGATGGAGTAGGTTATTCATTTTTTGTTAGCTTCTTTGAAGAAAAAACATCTTACCTCACTGCTGCTGATGCTTTGCAAGACTATATTTTGGTTTGTAGTAACTGTCATCGTATTGGTTGGAGAAGAGTTTGTATCATGACAAATGTCAAGCAATGATTCAGCATGTCTTTCTGCCAAAAGAAACAGAATAATGTGTTTTGATAAGATTAATCTCTCTCAATTTCATAGAAAGATCTAGCTCTTGGTTCTAAAACCAGTTCCATTTTGTCAAAGACTTTCCTAAAATCGGGATCTGGGATCCTGATGAGGCTTCAGGCAATAATTATCACAGGAAAGGGTGTGAGGACAAGAGTCCACAGATTGGATGGGTTTTTGTTTGCTTAAAAAACAAAAGTTAGGCAAAGTTGCTAAGTGATACCCCTAGTAATCGGCCGGAAATTATATTTGTTCTATAGTTACCAAGACCAGGCCAATCAAACTGAACTCTCCTGACTTTTGTCTCCATCAGATTTACATCACTAAATGCTGTGAATTTTTCTTTCACAATAGCTCTTAGGGTCACTGCACCCAGCACCTGGCAGGCACAGTCCCACACCAAGCCCAGGACTCTTTTCTGGCTGTTGTCACTACACATGCACTTCTATATTCTCTTACTAGAGCTCCCTGCCATGAATCTCTTCCTTTGAGTCCATTCTACACAAAAACAACAGCTTAATTTTCCTAAAACATGGCTTTCATCACTCCCTGGCTTAAACTTCTTTAGCGACTCTATTTTATTGAAAAAAATCTGCATTCAATCAATCTTCAGTGGACCCAGTTTCTTTAGGTATCTGATCTTACTATGTATTCCTGCTCCCCAACACGAACTTCCTTGTGTCTTGTTTGCTCCTGGGATAAGTGAGGCTCATTTACACCATGATGCCTCTGCTCCACAAAATCAAATCCCATCATTTTTCAAGGACCAGATTGTGTTTCACCTCTGTCATGAGACCTTTCTTGGGATGACCTTGTTCCCAGCTCAGAAGCTTCAAGCTCCTTTCATTTTACTTTTTTCTCTGAGACTATTTCTATGTCTTTGTTCAGACTCTTTCTCCCTACCTACATCAAACCTTGTCTCTTTTCCTCTTCCTTCCAAATCTTTTTTTAAGGATTTATTTATTTATTTTGAGAGAGAGGGAGAGAATGCAAACAAGCAGGGGAAGAGAGGAGAAAATCTTTCAAGCAGACTTCCCACCAAGCTAAGATACCGAGGTGGGGTTCGATCCCACAGCCCATAAGATCAGTTCCTGAATAGAAACCAAGAGTTGGATGCCCAACTGACTGAACTACCCAGGTGCCCCTCTCTTCCTTCCAAATCTTATCTAGCACTTAAGGACCATGGTATGTCCCTTCTCCTCTTTCAAGCTCATGAAAATCTCTTTCTCTCCTGACTTACGTGATATGTCCCTGACCAAACTAAACACTTTCAGGAGTTTGGACCATGTCTTAGATTTCTTTGCATCCCCCAGAATACCTAATCATGGGCCTTATATATAGTCACTGCTCAATAATTTGTTGCTGCCTTGATATCTTTATTTTTTTTTAAGATTTTATTTATTTATTTGAGAGAGAGAGGGCATGAGCAGACTCCCTGCTGACCAGGGAGCCCGATGGGAGACTCCATCCCAGGACTCCAGGATCATGACCTGAGTGGAAGGCAGTTACTTAACCACCTGAGCCACCCAGGTGCCCTGCCTTGATATCTTTAAATGAATCCATCAAATACATGTTGAAAAAGAAAGATTTTTTAAAAAGATTTTGCTTATTTATTTGACAGAGATCACAAGTAGGCAGAGAGGCAGGCAGAGAGATAGGGGGAAGCAGGCTCCCCACTGAGCAGGGAGCCCAATTCTGGGCTCGATCCCAGGACCCTGGGATCATGATCTGAGCCGAAGGCAGAGGCTTAACCCACTGAGCCACCCAGGTGCCCCGAAAAAGAAAGATTTCTAATAAGGCTTTTCAATAGGGGGAATTTTGAAAGTGGGATAGAAGTACTTACCTGGTTTTGGCATAGAATTCATTAGAATATCCAATAACTGTTGTTTCCTAAAACTTTGTATTTGTGACACATAATGTATTGCTGATTTTCCACTAAAATCACAGAGTTTAGGATCTCTAGGAAGAATAAAATCACATCAAAGATAATTTAGTTAAATCTATTGAGGAAAAAAACAATATGAGAGGAAAAACATTGACATCAAATAAATAAAAGCAATCATGTAGCTTGGAGCTGACAACAATAACTTCAAAATGTAAGAGAGAGTGACTTTTTAAGTAAAAGGATGATGTTGGATATCTTATTTGTACTCCCAACCTAAAAAATTCCTATATGTGTAGAAAATGTCCAGCTTTGGGCAAAAAATTTCATAATTCTTTAATGATGAGTAAATCAAGTGAAGATTGAAACATCCTGATAAACTATTATCTTATCATTCCAAATAGCTGACTTGATTGCTTTTTTTCTTTCCAATGATTTAGCTAACTGCTTACTTTCTTGATAGTTCTTTTTTTCTAATGCTAACAGCTAGCTTTTTACCATTCAAAATAGTAGAATGGCATAGAATCTCTCTTTAAAATTAAGCCGATATGTTTATTTCACAGGCTCTGGTTGAGTGGAGCGATCTTGTCATAAAATCCCTCTGCATGATCTTTTCATTTCTCTTTGCCTTGCTCTGTGATTGTTAAGTCCACTGGCTGATCTTAGTGCTCCTTCAAAAGCACAAACATCCTCTCTATGTTGTACTGAATCCTAGGATTAGACATCAGCTCAGAGAGATCCAGAAGGTAAATGATGAGAATCCTATTGACAGATTATGGAGAGGGAAACAATGATTATATTTGCTTTGCTAGTCACAATCTGGGACAAGGAATACATCAGTCGTGGTCTCCAATGTAACAGCTTTGAATCTGAATCTCCTTATTGCTACGCGATGGGTTTTTTTGGTTTTGTATTTGTTTTTGTTTTGTCATGGGTAGGTTAATGTTCTCTCAACAATAATCTCTTACAGCTTTTTCCATATCGAAGATCATGATTCAAAAAAATAGCATAGGACCCAGAATTAGGGGACAGCCACTGCCTTGGTATGTGGTCATAAGTAAGTCACTTAACTCGTTGGGACTTGACTTTGCTTGTTTGCCTTAATTAGTGTTTCTCAGTGTGGTATTTTTTGATTTCCTATATTTTGTACCGCATTCCAGGCCTACTGAACACCATCTCCGGAGTCGTGTCCAGTACTCTCCATGTTAAACAATCTCAGTGGTTTCTTAACATTAAAGTCTAAGGTAGCTTCAAACTTCCATCTTCATTCTGTTATACTAACTGATTCTTTTATAATAGTTCATGTTCTTAACTACACTTTTGTTCTTGAAACTCCCTTTTCCTCTTTTATTCCCAAAACAAAATTCATATGAAGTAAGAATTTTGTCCATCTGTTCTTATTTGATGGCAAGATATCTAGGTAACGGTGTTAGGAAACTACAATTCTAACATGAAAAACTGTTTTTTAATCCTCTGATTTTTTTTTTAAAGCTAATTGTTTACTTTCCCTCCTCCTAAAGAGCATTTTGGCATATAGTAATTTTTAGATAACTGGAAATTACTACTATAAATTGCTTTCGATCACTGACAAGGCTTCCTGAAATAATTAGTAACATTTGGGGGAGAGGGAGCTGCCTACTCAAGAAGTATTTGACACTCCTCATAACTACCAAAAGATTATTTAGACAAATGGCCAACATCATAAGAATAATAGATAGCAACATCTAACATCTGTATATCACTTTGCAGCTGCTAAGTCCCTTTTATGACCATATGTGTGCATTCAATTCAATATAAAATTCTTAAAGATTTTATTTATGGGGCGCCTGGGTGGCTCAGTGGGTTAAAGCCTCTGCCTTCTGCTCAGGTCATGATCCCAGGGTCCTGGGATCGAGCCCCACATCGGGCTCTTTGCGCTGCATGGGGCCTGCTTCCCCCTCTTTTTCTCTGCCTGCCTCTCTGCCTGCTTGTGGTCTCTGTCTGTCAAATAAATAAATAAAATCTTTTAAAAAATTTAAAAAAAAGATTTTATTTATTTATTCATTTTTAAAAGATTTTATTTATTTATTTGACAGACAGGGATCACAAGTAGGCAGAGAGGCAGGCAGAGAGACAGAGAGGAAGGAAGCAGGCTCCCTGCCAAGCAGAGATCCCGATGTGGGGCTCAATCTCAGGACTCTGGGATCATGACCTGGGCTGAAGGTAGAGACTTTAACCCACTGAGCCACCCAGGTGCCCCAAGGTTTTATTTTTAAGCAATCTTTACACCCAACATGGGACTTGAACTTACAACCCCGAGATTAAGAGTCACTGTCCACCTACTGAGCTAGCCAGGGGCCCCAATATGTAGAATTTTATAAAGCAATCTATATGTTCAGATTTACAAGTGACTTCTGAAAATAGCAGTGACACAGACGCCCTTCCAGTGATGCTGACTGACCACTCATACTCACGCGTGATGCCGGAGGAGCTCAGACAGAACCTCCACAGGTCTGTAGGCTGTTGACATAGCAAGACTCTCGAACAGATCCACATCCCTCACAGCCAGCATCAGAGGGGTCAAGCCATGTTGGTTTGGAAAATTTATATCCAGGAACTCTTCAGATGCCTTTAAAAACAAGAAGCTTTATTTCCGTTTTTAGTGTGTGTCTATTTATACCAATCTTTGCATTTTCCTTGTTTAGCCAAATTTTCATTTTCACTTCAATACATTCTTTCTCAGTATCTATATTGAGGAGGAGATAATGAAATTACACAGGCCTGAGAGCCAGACAGAATTGGGTTTGGATTTTACTTCCTTAAACTCATTCTTCAACTTTCCTGATAGGATTATATGAAGAACACTTGATAAAATCACTCTGATAAAATAAGAGACATCCAGTTAAGCAATGAATAATTTTCATGGGGGACATTATCATATTAAAAGATTTATTTGGAAAAAAAATTATTTGGTATTTATCTGAAATTCAAATTTAATTGAAAGTCCTATATTTTTTGTTTGCAAAATCTGGCAATCCTACTCTCTGACCTTCAGAATCCTCAGCTGTCGGTAGGAAAAACAATGTTTTTTCTGTGGAGTTGTTTTTGTTAGTTTGTTTTTTAAGATTTTGTTTGTTTGAGAGAGTGAGCAAGAGAAAGCATGAGCTGAGCCAGGGGACAGGCAGAGGGAGAAGGCAGACTCCCTGCCTCTGTGGGGTTGTTTTGATGATTGGAGATAGAATATGAAAAGCACTGAGTAGAGTTTGACATGTGCTCAATAAACATTTGTGGAATGAATGAATGATCCACAATAAGAATGTAGCTCACTTAACTATCTATATACAGTCAAATGGAGGTGGGTATATAGGTGATATTTGTTGTTTTAATGAAAATGGAACTTAATTTGGATAATTAACAATTGAAAAACCACTGTAAGGCCAAAGTATCCAAATTGCTTATTTTGTAGACCAAAGCAACTCACCAACTCCCACTCTATTTCACTTTATGCCATATCAGTATAGTCAACGTTTCTACCTCACTTTCTCTAGGGACAAACTAGAGATAATGATATTACCTCAGAGGGGTGCTGTGGGAATTAATTAGCTAATATTTTTTTCAGTCTCTGAAAAGAAGCTACCTCTTATATCAATGTTTATTCTTAGTTAGAACCAATATGAAAGGTTTGAGCTGAGAATAGTCTTACAATAGCATATTAATTCAGCATCTGCTTAGTAAGTTCTGGATTCAGTTATAAGCTCTAGTTTCTTAACAAGGGGCTGCTAATATTTAAGGTGAAAAAAAGGTGGTTATGAAAACACATTATATTATAACAACTGTTACAAATACCATTGAAATAAAATTATTGTCTTTCAAAGGTGTTCTAAACTTCAACTATGACATATGGCAATTTTAGACTATGGTTTAATACAACAAAAGAATTTAA
Source organism: Taxidea taxus jeffersonii (assembly GCA_003697995.1). Lineage (NCBI taxonomy): Eukaryota > Metazoa > Chordata > Mammalia > Carnivora > Mustelidae > Taxidea > Taxidea taxus. The sequence continues at coordinate 2,177 of ML107126.1, read as the reverse complement.
AGAGTCCTTTGGATTTTGTTGTAGATTTCCTTGAACTCTAGGTGACCAGAATTCTGTTCACTTTCTCTTTATCTGTTTGTGTCCCTACCATAAGGAACTGGAAGCAACTGTTTCCTAGCAGCAATTGATTTTCTTTCAGTTGGAAGGTCATGTGATCTGAAAGTGTCTCTGAAGATAAATACCAAGAATAGACAGTTGCGGGTCACCAATAATTAAAGTCCTTGGTTATGCATATGGTTTTGTAAGTTACTTTGGGAAAGCGTATCTGTGGCTAGAAGATCTAAGCAAGAAGATCAATACCTTGAGAAGAAAGCACTTAAAAAACATACCCTCTTAACTCCTCTAGTTACAACTAAATATTATGCAAAACAGAGGCTCTCTGATTCCCTTTTCAGGATAAAGATAATAGGTGCAGCTGGTCCAAAGGGATCTAAACAGCAATTGCACAAATGGCAATGATGTCAAGGGAACTCCTCTGAGCAAGTTGACAGCCATTCTCTAGGGGCATCCTGGGAGCATATCATTTCCCACGGGTGCTGCATGACTTCTAACATCCAGCTGGAGGAAGGTGGAAACAGGCTGCTGCTGTGTTCTCTTATTATCCTGTTTTCCACCCTAGTATCCTCTTCGATCCTGTTTCTTTCCCCTATTTTCTTCCTGAAGCCTTCTGGGACTGCATTTTAAAATAATTTATTTTTCTTTAAAAGGAGTCTTACGTAGTCTAGGCCTTTCTTACCATTTACCCACCCAAAGACAGAAGCAAACATCAATTTAACTGACCAGCAAGTGTTGAAGTTGTTCAAGATCACCTTGCCATGAACTTTGTAGAAGTTGCATTTGGGGAGCCTGGATTCCATTGATGGCCAAGAGTAGTCTTTGTACATCGCAATTAGCCACGTGAACTGCAGTTTGATTGCTATAATTACAAAGGGTGATATCTGCTCCCCTTTCCAGAAGAAATTCAACAACCTGCAACATCACAACATTTTTATTTACATTTTTGAATGCAAATAGTATCTTCAGGGCTACTCAGAAAACTCAGACATGGCTTTGATTCATGATGTTGGAAAGGAGAATAAGAGGGGCATAAAAATGAAGAATTGATTTGAATGCCAATGACTGCTATTTGCCTTTTTAAATTAAGAAAACAAAAATCTCCATGACATGAATGTTTTAGGGATACTATTCTTTTCTTTTTTAAGGTTTTATTTTTAAGTAATCTCTATACCCAACACAGGGCTTGAACTCACAACTCTGAGATCAAGAGTCACATGCTTGTGGTGCCTGAGTCCATCAGTTGGTTAAGCATCTAACTTTGGCTTAGGTCATGATCTCAGGGTCCTGGAACTGAGCACTGCATTAGGGTCCATGCTCAGCCTGGAGTCTGCCTCCCCCCCACAGATAAATAAAATCTTTTTTTTTTAATTAAAAAAAATTTTTTTAAGATTTTTTATTTATTTATTTGTCAGAGAAAGAGAGAGGGAGAGAGAGCGAGCGAGCACAGGCAGAGGCAGAGGGAGAAGCAGGCTCTCTGCCAAGCAAGGAGCCCGATATGAGACTCCATCCCAGGACGCTGGGATCATGACCTGAGCCAAAGGCAGCTGCTTAACCAACTGAGCCACCCAGGCGTCCCAGATAAATAAAATCTTTAAAAAAAAAAAGTCACATGCTTTACCACCCAGGCACCCCTTGAAGATACTATTCTTTTCTTAAAATTAGAAGTTTGTGAATATATTATGTTAAACCCACATAAAGCATCAAAGTCCTATTAGTATGATCTGTAATTTAATATTCAAAACCCGGGGCTCCTAGGTGGCTCAGTCACTTAAATGCCTGCCTTTGGCTCAGGTCATGATCTCAGCATCCTGAGATGAAGCCCTGTGATGGGCTCCCTGGTCAGCAGGTAGTCTGCTTCTCCCTCCCCTTACTCTTGCCCTCTCTCTCTCAAATAAATAAAATCTTTTACAAAAATAGGGATGCCTGGGTGGCTCAGTTGGTTAAGCAGCTGCCTTCGGCTCAGGTCATGATCCCAGCGTCCTGGGATCGAGTCCCACATCGGGCTCCTTGCTCAGCTGTGAGCCTGCTTCTCCCTCTGCCTCTGCCTGCCTCTCTGTCTGCCTGTACTCGCTCCCGCTCTCTCTCTGACAAATAAATAAATAAAATCTTAAAAAAAAAAA
>ML107125.1:66471-83130 GCA_003697995.1 Taxidea taxus jeffersonii | reverse complement strand
GGGGTCTATCTTCCCGTCGCGTTGGATTCACTTCTCCGCTGGTCCTACCTTTTAGAAAGTGGTCGATTTTCTGTTTCTAGAATTGTTGTTTTTCTTCTCTTCAATCTCCTGTTGGATTCGTAGGTGTTCGGAATGGTTTGATAGGCTATCTAGCTGATCTCCTGCTGCCTGATGTCGTCTCAGCCTACTACTTCTCCGCCATCTTGACTCCTCCACCGAGATTTTTAATTTTTATGTATTTCAAAAGTATTCATAATTGCTTATTGAAGCATTTTTATGATGGTTGCTTCAAAATCTTTGTCAGATAATTCTAACATCTGGGTCATGTCAGTGTTGGCATTTGTTGTTTGTCTTTTCCCCTTCCAGTTGTAATTTTCCTGGCTCTTGGTAAGATGAGCGACTTTTTATTGTATCCTGGATATTGTGGATATTATGTTATGAGACTCTGGATCCTACTGAAATAGTCTATTTTAGCAAACAAGTCATTCTATTTAGGTTAGTATGCTGATCTTGGCCTACTTTTGTGAACTGTTCCAATGACATTTTCATTTCTGAGTCCTTGCAGTGCTATTCTGGTCTACTTTTTATGTGTGCTATTCAAAGGCTGCTCTGAAAACCTGGGTCAATCAGCTATCTATCCAAAATACCCTATACAGGTTTAGAGGATCCCTTTCCCCAGTTCTGTTCTCTCCAAAACCCTCCCACCATTTCCTAGTTTGGAGAGTGAGGGGCATTGCCTATCACTATGAGGTCCAAACTTCCTCCATGTTTTCCACTGATGCTATCCACAGGGAGGAATCTCTGAGGCTTCAACTGCTGTTGAGTGGTGGGTGGAAGTCCAGACTCCCCCACCCCTGTTTAACAGCTGGCAGGGGGTAGAAAATGCCCCAGGTTATCTGCTGTTGCTGTGCTGCTATAGGCTATCTGCTACCCTTGGTGCGGGGCTACAGTCCACTCAGTCTCTGCTGATGCCATTCTTGGAGGGCAGGAAAGCAATCCATCCAGGGCCACCAGCTGCTACTGGGCAGGGGGAAGACTATGCATTTGTCACTGACTGCATGTTGACAGGTAGCAAAGTGCTGTCTCTAGACTGGCCGGGTCTCTCTGTCACCATTGCATCACCAATCTGCCTTCCATCTTTCAGAGTCCTTGTTTCAGACTGAATGTTTGTATCTTTTCAAAATTCACATGTTGAAGTCCTAATTCCCAGTGTGATGGCATTTCAAGGTGGGGTTTGTGGGAGGTGATTAGGTTTAGGTGAGGTCATGAGGGTGGAGTTCCCATGATGGGATTAGTATCCTTGTACATCTAAGAAGAGACACCAGAGCTCTCTTCCTCTTCATAAGCACGCACTGAGGAAAGACCATGTAGGGATGTGTCAAGAAGGCAGCCGTCTGCAACTCAAGGAGAGGGCTCTTAGCAAACACTGAATCAGACAGCACTTTGATCTTGGATTTCCCAGCCTCCAGAACTGTGAGAAATAAAAGTCTGTTGTTTCAACTACCCAGTCTTTGCTATTCTGCTGTGGCAGTCTGGGTTTGACTGAGACATCCCTTCTATGATCATCAGCTGTGTTACATCCAGGGTTTTAGTTGTATTTAGTGGAAGGAACTGGGAGAAATGCTGTGGAAGTTTCCTTGACAGAGCAGAAGTTTTTGATTTTTATCAAATCAGATTGATGGATTTTTTCTGGTTGTAATTCATGCTCTTTGTGTCATATTTAAGGCATTTTTGCCAAATCCAAGATTACTGTCTTTGTTATTTATTGTTGCATAAATAACTCCCAAACTTAGCAGCTTCAAACAACAAACATTTATTATTTTCACATGGGTCAGGAATTTGAGACCACCCTGGCTGGGTATTTCTGGCTCAGTCTCTCATAGGGCTGCAGTCATCCTAAGGCTTGATGAAATACATATCTATATAAAATAGATAAGTATCTCTATTAAAGATTTTATATCTTTATGTATCTATAAGTATCTATATAAAAGATAAATATCTATCTTAAAGATATTTAAAATAAATATCTACTTAACATATCTATTTAACAATATCTACTTTTGGCTCACTCATGTGATTGATAGCAGGATCTCCATTCTCCACCCCATGGGCCTCTCCTCATAGCAGGAGTGCTGACTTCTCCGTAGGGCTACCTCATGACATGGCAGCTGGCTTCCCCCAGAGTGAATACAGAGACAGAGACAGAGATGGGCAAGTGGGTAGTGAGGGGGAAAACCCAAGAGAGAAACTGTAGTCTTTTAAATAACCTAATCTTGGAAATGACATTCTATCACTTCCACCATATTCTGTTTGCTAGACGTGATTAAGTCTGTCTCACATTTGGGGAGAGAAGATTAAATTCCACATCTTGAAAGAAGGAAGATCAGAGAGTTTGTGAATCTCTCTTTAAAACCAACATGAACACTGAATTTTCCTCCTGTTTCCTTCTAGAAATTTTATACATTTCTAGCTCTTAAATTTATACTTATGATTCGTTCCAAGTTAATTTTTGTATATGGTGAGAGGTAAATATTGAGATCCTTCCCTTCTCCTTCCCTCCCCTTCTTTCCCCTCTCTTCCTCCCATTTCCTTCTTCTCTCCTTCCCACCACCCTCCTATTCCTTCTTCTTCTTGCATATGCTATTTGTTGAAAAAGATGATGTTTTCTCCATTGAATTGCCTTGGCATCTTTGTCGATAATTAGTTAACCATACATTTGTGGGTCTGTTTTGTACCATTTATCTATGTGTCTATCTCCATATCCATATCACAGTGTCAATTTCTGTGGCTTTCTGAAATCAAGTAGTATAAATTCTTTTAGTTCTTTTTCAGAGATATTTTGGCTATTTTAGGTCCTTTGCATTTCCACATAAATTTTAGAATCAACTTGTCAATTGCTACCAAAAAGCTTGCTGAGATTTTGATTAAGAATGCATTAATCTTTGATGAGTTTGGGGAGAGCTGACACTTTAACAGTACTAAGTCTTCAAATCCAAGAACACAGTTTATTCTCCATTTGTGCAGGTCTTCTTTCACTTATCCCAGGAGTGTTTTGTGGTTTTGTGGTGTAGGGGTCTTGCACATCTTTTGTCATATTGGTGGGGACTGGAATCACCAAAGAACCAGAGCCAGAGAGCTAGGCATGCCTCTTGAGAATGAAGTTTGGGTTGTAAGTATTCTTTCCAGTTTCTCATACAGCCTAGCACAGCAATAGTCATGAGGGAAAATGCTAGATGGTTGAAGGAATGAAAGAATGAACAAATGGGTGTATTTCAGGGGCTTAATTTCACAAGTTGGCTGTTGAAGTTTGGACTGATAGAATAATCCTCAGCCCTGAACTTCAGATGGGTTCTGATATATCTACATAGTGATTGCTAGTTAGAAAGGGATTGGGGGTCCCCAGCTGAGTTTGGCTCAAATCACTGAGCTTATCTTTGGCTGATTTCCCAGGTCTGAGGTCTGAGGTCTGCAAACTCCCCAGGGAAGTCATCTTCCTGAGACTCAACTGTGGCAGCTTATTTGTCAGGCATTGTGCCAGGCACCTTACAGGGGTTAATTCATTTAAGCTTCATGATACCCCACTTAGGTAGATGCTATTTTAATTTCCATTTTGGCAGATGGGGAAGCCAAGACACCCAAGTTAAGGAGCTTGCTCACAATTAAACAACTGGTAAGGGGTGGGAGTTTAACAAATGTTTGTTGCACTTGGATATGCCTAAAAACATGGACCAACACATAGAAAATGTGCTGTAGTACACATCTGAATTACATTCTTCTGAAATTTTAAATGCTGAACTATGTCTTAAGGAAGAGTGTATAAAAGACATCTGTGCAGTCTAAATATTCATAATAAAACAATATATATATCTCACTTAGGTTGAGAAGGAGAACATTACAAGTACTTTGGAAGCAAGCCCTCCCCTCCTTGTGTGCCCCTCCCTGATTCTGGCCCCCCGCTTCTCCCTACTACAGGCTGTCATATTTCTAAAATCTGTTTTAATCAATCCTTTGCTTTTCTTTATAGTTTACCCTCCTGCATATATACTTTATTTTTTTAATTTTATTTTATTTAAATTCAATTAACATATAGTGTATGATTAGTTTCAGAGGTAGAGTTCAGTGATTTGTCAGCTGTATATAACACCTAATGCTCATGACATCATGTGCCCTCCTTAATGCCCATTATGCAGTTAACCCAGCAACCCCCATCTCTCTCCAGCAAAACCCTGTTTGTTTCCTGGAGTTCAGCCTCTCTTATGGTTTGCTTCCCTCTCTGATTTCATCTTATTTTATTTATCCCTCTCTTCCCTTATGGTCTTCTGTTTTGTTTCTTTTTTTTTTTAATATTTTATTTATTTATTTGACAGACAGAGATCACAAGTAGGCAGAGAGGCAGGCAGAGAGAGAGGGGGAGGTGGGCTCCTTGCTGAGCAGAGAGCCCGATGTGGGGCTTGATCCCAGGACCCTGGGATCATGACCTGAGCCAAAGGCAGAGGCTTTAACCCACTGAGCCACCCAGGTGCCCCTCTGTTTTGTTTCTTAAATTCCACAGATGAGTGAGATCATATGATAATTGTCTTTCTCTGATTGACTTACTTCACTTAGTGTTTGTACTTTAAACAATGTATTAGTCAAACCATGTGAAACTGAATATAGATGATTTCACATAATTTAACCCATGCATTTTCAAGGAGGCAATATTATTTCATGGAGGTGAAAACTGGTTCCTGGTTAGGGACAGGCAAAAAAACCACTTAGATAACACAGTGATTTGTGGTGCCCTGAAGAGCCACAATATACGAATAGATGTTCCTGTATCTGTGGAACTGAAATTTCATGGGAGGCTAGAATTTTAAAGAAAATAATCTCTAAAAAGTCTCCTTTGGAAGGTGATAATGAAATATATGTTGAGAAACACTGTCTTAACATTATTTAGTTTTACCATTTTTTTGAACTTTATGTAAATGAGCTTTATGTAAATCCTATGTATGTGTCAGGTATGTGGATATTTGATTTGGGTGTTCATGCATGCATGTGCAGCCATTCCTTTTCCTTGCTGCCTACTAGTCCACATGGGACTAGTCCACAACTGGCATGTTGGCTTACCCTTTCCCTCTCCAGTAAATGACCATGTGGGTTGTTTTCAGTTTTTTTTTTTTCTATTACAAACATTCTTTACATGGGTCCCAGTACACTTGTGTTTGCATTTGTCTTGAGCATATACATGAAGGACAAGTGTGCTGCGCCACAGGAGAGCCTCTCTGTTAGATTTCCATCCTTATTAGATGCCAAGTGGAGTTCCAGTGAATGCTCCATTTGAGGTTTCCGCTAGCTGTAAATGAAAGTTCTTTTTTTTTTTCTAACTCTTTCCTAACACTCTATACCGACAGAGATTTCAATTTTTGCTGATTTGGTGAGTGGGAAATTGTGTATCAGTTTTAATGGATGTTTCCTTGAAAACAAAGTTGGACTTCTCCCACATTTACTGGCTTTCTTGGCTCTTTTTCTAGGAAGTAGCAAGGTTTAGGTTTTAAGCTATTCAGTTGTGTTTTTTCTTTTTGGTTGAGAGAGATATATTTATATATATATATATATAATATGTATATAATATATAAATATCTGTATATGTGTATATGTATATGTATGTGTGTGTGTTCTGAGTGCAAGTCATTTTTCAAGTATATGTATTGCACAAGTATCTTCCCCCTTCCCCGTTTGTTTTCATTTTCTTTATGGTGGCTTTACAAGGCCAGAACTTAATTTTAATGTAGACAATTGCTAAATAGCAGTCTTTTCCCCTACCTGAGGGTCGTAAAGATTCGGCTCAGTGTGCCCGTTTAAGTTTCACTGGCGTGCTTTCCAGATCGATGGCTGGAGATTTTCACACCCTCAAGTGCTTTCACCGCTCCCGCACCCCCTGGCAATGCCTCTGTGAGGCTGGGCAGCGGCTGTGCTGAGAGGGTGAAAGGAGGCCCCTGGGGATCCCTCTCTGTGGCTCCCGCGCAGGGGCGGGCCTCCCGCGGCAGGCAGGTGGCGCCCGGCCCGCACTCCTGCATATTCTGTATCCTCCCACAGGCCCCTGGCAGCTGCTTCTTGCTGTGTCATCTTGGGTTCTGCCTCCTGTTTCTGTCTTAAGAATAGGACTGCCCTCAGAGCTTTTATGATGCTTTAAGATTATCGAGGCAACAGCTGGAGATGGAAGTGAACTGCTTTTCTCAGCGCAGCTGGTTTTCTGCAGTTCCTACCAATCCCTATTGCCTCATCCCCACCTCTGCTCTCATTTCCTCAACTCGCCAGGCACCCGGAGGCATTTGAGTTTGAGATCCCCTTTTTCAGACTTCAGCCCTCTTAGATGGAGAGGAATTCAGGGCTTTGTCAGTCAACCATTGCTTTAAAAAGTTTATTCTGATGATACCTATATAGTTTAGAAAATCTGAAAAATGCGTGAAAACAAAAAGCCTATATTTTCAAATACTTCAAAATTTCAAAATTTTTGCTTCAAAAATAAATGCTGTGAATATTGTTTGTGTATTTTTCCCTGTCTTCTTTCTGTGTAGTCTGTTCTTGTAAATGTCATTATACAGAGCATCTACTGTGCCCCCAGTTGTGTTCAAGAACATGGCTGAGCCCTGGAGGGCTTCCTGGGACTGCAGAGGTTGTGAACAGACCGTGGTTCAGCCCCAGTGTGTGGGGGACCACACATTGGACCGCATCTGGCTTGTTACTGGACGAAGTCTGGTCTTGGTTTCTGTATCAAGTGGTGCAGGATGGGGCTGCACATTGTCCCCACAGTCCATCAGGGTCCAGCCCCAGCGGTGGCAGGACCAGGAGCAGCAGGAGTGCTGCCAGCTTGTGTCCCACCACCGGGGTCCCTTTCCTGCCTCAGCGTGGTGCCCTCCTGGTGCCATTGCCCGGGCTTTCCTGTGGGGTGATGGCCATTTGAGCATCCGGCGACATTCCCATGCGCCCATGGGGTTCTGGGAACATGAACCCTGGGACCCATGCTCTATGCTAGTGATCACCCAGAGCCAGGCTCCTGCCTTGGTAGCGGACGTCCTGGCCCAGGACTTACCACTGCTTGGAGAGCTTTCCTGATTCTTGCAGGCAGCTCCTGGTTCTGCTGACAGGCAGGGTTGAAGGAGCGAGGGGGTGTAATAAAGTAGTTCTGTCTCAGCTCCTATCTTTGGCTTTCCAATGGCTACTAAGTTACTAGCATATACATACTTAAGAGTTTTGGAGACCCCAAGGGCTGTGTGACATGAGAGTCGGGAACCTCTGGTTTACATGGTTCTGTCTCTGAAAATTAGGGTGGCCCTCCGCTGAATGGCCCCTGTTGTATGTGGGTTGGCAGTTCCCTCTGCACAAGAGGACACCAGGGGGCCTGGATACAGGGCTGGCGCGGGGGAGTAGGAGACTCATGTGGAGGCCCACAGGTTTCTTGTCCATCAGGCCTGATGGGCAGTGTTTCTTCTCCACAGGGGAATTGGGTTGTGATTTTTATCTACACCTAGCAGTGTCCATCAGCTGAGGAAGGTTAGCTGGGTCTGAGAAACCCTGTCACGTGGATTTGTCTGAGGGTTTGCACAGAGCTGTGCTGACTGACTAGGTGTAGAGCTGGAGAATACCAACCCTGTGTAGCTGACAGCCCTCTACACTAGGGGGTCCTGTGTCCACAGTGAGAAAAAGCTCAGTCTTCCAGAGGTTGGACATCAGGCTACGTGGAAAGCAGCTAGGCAGCATGTGTCCATCAACCTTCTGGTCCAGCTATGGTGACAGAATTTAGTGCCATGCATGAAGCTGGGTGCACCAGGAAGGCACCGCTATCCCCAAAGCAGAGCAAAGTGACTGCCCACTGGCCAGGGAGAGCTGAGCAAATTATAGGCATCTATGCCTGTGGAATGTTAGGCAGCCAGGAAAGAGCTGGGGCCAAAGATTCCAGAAGGATTTGTAGAGGATATTGAGTGAGAAAATCAAGATGCATAATGTGTGAAACAAGATCCCACTTTGGCAAACTAACCCAAACCTGCAATCTACACATATGTATAGATACACATATGTATTAATATGCGTATATATGCTTATTATCAAGGAAAGACAGGTGTTTTGATGGAATGGAAGGTGTGTTTACCATACGAAGAAGGAGGAATGGGATTACAAGCAGTTCTATTGCAAATGTAGTGGCATAAAGCAACCATGTATTGTGCTTAGCGAGTCCGTGGGGTCAGGCTCCTGGAGGGGCTCAGCTGGGCAGTTTCCACTTGGTATCTGACGTCAGCCTGGGTCCGGGTCATCTGAGGGCTTGTGGATGGAGCACGCACATTCTGAGGTGGTGCACACAGAGGGCTGGCAGCAGGGTGCTGGCTGCTGGCTGTGGGCTTTGGCTGCTTTCTAAGTGGGCTCATCGGAGGGACTATTTGAGTGTCTTTCTGGCAACATCTAGGGCAGCCCCAGATGAACTCCTGTAGCAGGGAAGCAGCCACAGATAATCACAAGCGAATGAGTGTGGCTGTGTTCCAGTGAAGTGCATTTACAAAAACAGGCTGAGGGCCATATTTGGCCCCTGGGCCAGAGTTGGCTAACACATGGCCTTGAGGGGCTGCTTAATACTTTGTTTTTCCTCTGAGAGCCCCTGGAAGGTCCTGAGCGGAGAAATCACCTGGCATGGCTCAGTTTCGACAGAGCTGCTCTGGCTGTTGTGTGGAGGACACATGGAGGGTCCAAGAGGGTAGCCAGAGCCCAGGGAGGAGGCTGGTGACATGACCTGGGGGACCAGAGTGCTGGCCTTGGGGCTGAGAGAGATTACATGGGCTTTGAAGCTAGATGCAGATTGATTGATTGATTGATTCACTTAGAGAGAAACACCAATCAAGATGCTTCATTAGTCCTTGGCCCTGCGTGGCCGTCCTGAACCTGGACGCTCTGCAGTGGGGGTGGGGTGAAGGTTGCGTTGACCACTCTGGAGTGATGGGGTGGCCGTGGCTGGAGATGGAGTGAGCGCCTTTTATAGGCACGGAGGCCAGTTCTACCCAAAAGGGAGGCCAAGTATGTGTGTGGGGAGGGTCCCCGGGGCCAGGAGACCTGAGCGCTGAGGGCTGGCCTCCCAGGAAGCTGCCTGTGGTTTTCAGTTGAGGGCGTGGGAATATGTAAGGGCCAGGAAGCAGGGCGGCCCTCTGGAGTGAGGTGGGAGGGCTCTCTAGCTTCGTCAGGCCACAGATAGCGTTCCCTGACCCTTGGGCACTTCTCTGTAAAAACAAATATGTAAATACGGAAGTAAAAATGTAGGTTTTTAGATTCAAGCTGGTGACTCATGTTCTGCAACTGTTGGTCAGTATTCTGTTTCAGTAAAACTGCAGATCCAGCATTTTCCCCCAACTTCTGAAACTATCCTCATGTGTATAAAGTTAGAAAAGTGGAAAAAATAGTTAAACTAACACCCATACACCCACTACCTAGATCCAACACTTAGCTTTTGCCCCCAGGGGGCACTGGGAACCTGATGTTTGCTCTGCTATAAATCTTTCCTTCTCTGGCTGGCTTTGAGTCTTTGCCGAAAGGTGTGTGATGGTGGTGGGCTCCCTTGCATAGCAAACTCTGAGTAAATCACCTTTGCCTGTTATTTGGGTGGTCTTTGTTTATTTCCACAAGGGGATTACAACTTCTTTCTGGGTAAAAACTATTAAGTAAATCTACCTTCTTCTTCTTTTTTTTTTTTTTTTAAGATTTTATTTATTTATTTGACAGACAGAGATCACAAGTAGGCAGAGAGGCAGGCAGAGAGAGAGGGGGAAGCAGCTTCTCCACTGAGCAGAGAGCCCGATGCGGGGCTCGATCCCAGGACCCTGAGACCATGATTAAAGGCATGTGGAGGTAAGAGGCTTAACCCACTTAAGGCAGAGGCTTAACCCACTGAGCCACCCAGGTGCCCCATGAATCTACCTTCTAAAACCAGAGAAGGGACACCTGGGTGGTTCAGTCGGTTAAGTGTTGTCTTCGGCTCAGGTCATGATCCTGAGATCGAGCCCCGATTGGGGGTCCTTGTTAAGTGGGAAGCCTGCTTCTCCCTCTGCCTGCCCCTCCACCTGCTTGTGCTCATTCTATCTCTGTCAAATAAATAAATAAAACCTTAAAAAATAAATAAAACCAGAGAAGAAATGATGGTCCCCAAATTGGACCAAGAGGCTTGGGAGATGAACAGATGTTGTGAGTGGAGTGGGGGAAGAGGAGCATGGTTTGGGGCTGGCAGTGCTGGAAGTTGCTGGGCCAGCGAAGCTGAGCTCTGTGGACCCTTCATTTGCCTGCACTCCAGCCCCATCTCAATGTCTAGAGCAAACCCCAGGCTGTGTGGGCACTGTCTCAATCTGCTTGGGCCACCAGAACAAATTCCCAGACCAGGCATCTTAAACAACAGAAATTTATTTCTCCCATTCTGGAGGCTGAAAATCCAAGATCAAGTGTTGACAGGGTTTCTTCTGAGCATCTCTCCTTGGCTTTTAGATGGCCACCTTCTGAGTGTATTCCCATTTGGTCTTTTCTCTGTGGTCACACATCTCTGGTGTCACCTCCTCCTCTCCTTCCTCCTCCTCCTCTTCTTCTTCTGTTTGAGATAGGAAGAGGTGGCAGGAGCAGAGAGACAGAGGGAGAGAGAGACAGAGAATCTTAAGCAGGCTCCACGTCCAGCACAGGGCCTGATGCCCGGCTCAGTCTCAGAACCCTGAGATCATGGCCTGAGCCAAAATCAAGAGTCAGATGTTTAGCCAACTAAGCCACCCAGGCACCCTGTGTCACCTCCTTTTTCTACAAGGACATCAGTCCTACTGGATTAGGGTCCCAACGTTATGACCTCATTTAACCTTAATTACCTCTGTAAAGGCCTATTTCCAAATACAGTCACTTGGGGCTTAAGGTTTCAACACATGGATTTGGGGGGCACATAATTCAGTCTATAACAGGCACCAACAGTGGAGAGCTGCCTCCTGTTGAGGCTTGAGGACACCTGCCCCAGAGTATCCATGAGCAATCCCGTTCTGAGGAATGACCACTCAGTATTCTCTGCCACACCCTTGTTAACAGGTTGCCCCACGGCCTGGAGCGGCCACTCTCTCTCTCTGGTCCTGAATGGAGGTGACGTGATAGAACAAACATGTGTTCTCATTTTAAGTTCATAGTTGGCTTCCTGGTGACAGTGAGCCCTGAGGCTGTGTGCATATTTGTGGGGACACAAGTCTGTGCCTTTTGCATTTTCCAGGGAGAACAGCTTTCACTTGATTCTCTGAGTCTAAAAAAATGATAGAGACCATTGTTCCAGGTGCCAGGGGGGATAGGCCTAGATCTGGTGGCCCCATGCAAAGCTCTAAAGGGAGCACAGCTGTGCACGGGGTCCATCAGCATGCTGAACAGAATCCCTCCTTGCCCGCAGCACAGAGATGTCAGGAGCATGCCTGCATGTAACACGCAAGGCCCTTCAAAGTCCATCATCCATCTTATTTTGTCCTCCCAACAATCTGGGCACCAGGCAGGTAGATATTATTTCTAACAGACTCATAGTTCAGAGGAGGAAACTGAGGTTCACATAATCTGCCCAGAGTCATTCCTCTGGGAGCCAAGACCTTCTGGTTCCTGACCTGGGTGCTCCACCGCTCCCCACTACATATACTCTCTAAATAAACTACTTCATTTGGCCAGCTGGGAGTTTTTGCCTGTATTTCAAGGCACATGTTAGAACTTATGGGTTTAGTTCTACTTCATATAACTTGTGAAGTATTGGTCCATTTCTCACCAGAGGCCAAAGCTCAGCTGTCTAGATCATAATGCTTACACTTTCAAGCCAAGAATAAAGTATGGATTTTAAACACCAATTCTCAACCTTGACAGCCCATGGAGACACCCCTGGGGAAACTACATCCTGTTTGAAAAATAGGGTACCTGGGCCTCCCACTCAGGCCCACACTGAACCATGGGCATTACCACTTTTATAAGCTTACTGTGTGACTCTAATGGATGATGAGCATGAAGACTTGCTGATTTAGAGAAATTTTGAAACTAAAGTGAAAAACAGAAGAATAATCAGTGAGTCTGCTAATTGATCTTTCTTTATATATCGGTTATGATTAAGTTCAGTTATGAGGAGCAAAATCCTGAGGCATAAAGGCTTTTACAAGATAGAAGTGCATTTTTGTCTCACTTAAAAAAAGTCTGGAAGTAGACAGTTTTACAGCTAATGTGGTGTCCTTATGATGTCTCAGGCTCCTGTTATCATGTGGCTTCCATTCCCAAGACCACCTCATTGTCTAATATGGATGCTGGTGAACCAACCATTACATATGTCCTCCAGGCAGCAGAATAGGAGAAAAGAAGGTGAAGAACATGCCCTATCCCTTTTAAAGAAGCTTCCTGGAAGTTACATAGCATTCATGCTTACATTTATTTGGACAAAAAGACCCAAAATATTAATCGAAATTAAAATTGAGAACTTCTGTTCATCAAAAGAGTTCATCCAGAGAATAAACAGCCAAACCAAAGACTGGGAGAAGACATTCATAACACACACATCTGACAAAGGATTTCTATCAAGAATATATAAAAAGATCCCATAAATTAATAAGAAAAAGATAACCCAATTTAAAAAAATGAGCAAAAGACACATTTCACAAAAGAAGATATCCAGATGGCCATAAGCATATGAAAGGATATTTCACATCATCAGTTATCTGGGTAATAAAAATAAAAAGCTGGGGAGAAGGTATTTGCAAATGACATATCAGATAAAGGGCTAGTATCCAAAAATCTATAAAGAGCTTAGCAAACTCAACGCCCAAAGAACAAATAATCCAATCAAGAAATGGGCAGAGGACATGAACAGACATTTCTGCAAAGAAGACATCCAGATGGCCAACAGACACATGAAAAAGTGCTCCACATCACTGGGCATCAGGGAAATACAAATCAAAACCACAATGAGATACCACCTCACACCAGTCAGAATGGCTAAAATGAACAAGTCAGGAAATGACAGATGCTGGCGAGGATGTGGAGAAAGGGGAACCCTCCTACACTGTTGGTGGGAATGCAAGCTGGTGCAACCACTCTGGAAAACAGCATGGAGGTTCCTCAAAAAGTTGAAAGCAGAGCTACCTCATGACCCAGCAATTGCTCTACTGGGTATTTACCCTAAAGATACAAAAGTAGTGATCCAAAGGGGCACGTGCACCCAAATGTTTATAGCAGCAATGTCCACAATAGCCAAGTTATGGAAAGAACCTAGATGTCCATCAACAGATGAATGGATAAAGAAGAAGTGGTATATATATACGATGGAATACTATGCAGCCATCAAAAGAAATGAAATCTTACCATTTGCGACGACATGGATGGAACTAGAGGGTATTATGCTTAGCGAAATAAGTCAATTGGAGAAAGACAACTATCATATGATCTCCCTGATATGAGGAAGTGGAGATGCAATGGGGGTGGGGGTTAAGGGGGTAGGAAAAGAATAAATGAAACAAGATGGGATCAGGAGGGAGACAAACCAAAAGAGACTCTTAATGTCATAAAACAAACTGAGGGGGGGCGGGGGGAAGGGTGTTGGGAGAGGGTGGTGGGGTTACATTATATGTTTATAAAAAAAAAAAAAAAATCTTGAAAAAAAAAAAAAACCCGCCTGAGATGCCCTTATTTAACAAGTAGAATGACTAAAATGGAAGAGATTGATGAACAAAGTTTGCCCGGGATAGAAACAGACATCCACTGCCTGTGATGGTAAATTAGTTCAAACACTTCTAAACAGTGCAAATTTGTTATAAAGTTAAAATGTACTTTTATATGGCCCAGAAACTCCACTCTTTAGTATTTGCCCAACAGAAATTAAAACATAAACAATTTAATAACAAATATTTTATAAACAGCTAAAAAGTTGAAACAGCCCAATGTCCAACAATAGGAGAGTGGATAAACCAATTATGGAATGTTCATATATCACAGATATAAAAAGAACAAAGGTCCTTTGCTGTGGGCCATGCTGTCATCAGGCCCAGCTTTTAGCATAGCTCAAAGGCTCTGGGCCTGGCCTGGGATCTTGTAGCAACACCTTGGTGGGTATAGTTGGGAGTAGAGGGAGCTCAGAGCTGGAGAGGGCTCAGCCTGCCACAGCCAGCACCATCTCCTCCTGGGACTGGACTCAACTGGCCAGAGTCTGCAAAGATTTGCATGTGACACATATGACATATAACATACAGCACACAATATACATAACATGTAACACATACGGTGTAAAATATGCATAGCACATAACACATAGCATGCATACATGTATAGTATGTAACAGTGAATGATATTATAGCATGTAATGTACAGAGCATATAGTATGTAGAACAAGTGACACATAAGAGGGTACATGCTATATGCTACACACAGTATATAACACACATCCTATATAATACACATAGCATACAACATACACAACATATGACACACGTAGCATGTGACGCATACTATGCATACATTTATAGCACAAAATGTACATTGCATCTAACATGTATGCATGTAACACCCGACACATCATATGCACAGCCTGTAATGTACATAGCATATAACACATAGAACATGTACTAGATCTAGCATGAAACGTGCATAGCATAAACCCCATGACTGTGGTTTGTCCTTCCACGAGGGACATCTTCCCTGGATGGGCTGGCTGGAGAGTAGCTTTTTCTAGCAGACAGAACCAGGCTTGTTTTGCCCCACCTGTTACCCTCTACCTGAGATGCAGCCCGAATAAGCTGAGATAGAGAGGCATCTTTTGAAATGTGGCTATGAGCAGAATGGCTGCACAGGCTCTTTCTAAACCATCACCTGGAGGTAAGTGTTGGCAGCACCAGACTTCTGGCTGCCCTGCAGGCCTGACCCCCAGGCTAAGTGTGTGAGATGGGCTGGCTTTCCTCTTCTTCACCCCGCTGGGGCCCCATCAAGGGAGAAGCAACAAGGAAAGAGGGTTTCTGGCGGCTGCCCTGGGATCAGGGTATAAAGGTTTGTGTTCCCCAGAAATGGACCTAGATCAGGGATTCAACTACCAGCAGTGGACCCAGGAGGTGATCCCAGGAAACTCCAGTATGTGAATGGGGAAATGAAGGAGGGCACTTGGAAGTCCCTGCCCCTGGGACCCCAGGACATCTATCTTTTCCTTCTCCAGCTATAGACACCATGTCACAGGCAAGGAGCAGCTGCTGGCTGCTTACTTCTGAAATCGAATCAGACCCTCCTTTTATAGCAGAAACACAGGCTTACTGAAATAAGAATTTGCCCCAAAGCTGCTAAGTGGAGGAGCTGGAGGCCCAGTTTCTACATTGGTTACTAGGCCAGGAAGCCGTAAGTGAGTGTGAAAGGGGGGTGTGTAGGATGGCCTGAGGGCAGTGGGGCACACCCCCAGAGCCCCTTCAGGAAGGGGCTGTATCCTATCTGGATGAGAGCAGAGGTGGGACTGTGGCCTGAGCCCTCAGCACCCCACGACCTGATTCAGTGCCTTCCCCTTACTCCATCCTGTCTGATGAGGCCGTACAGTCCCACCGTGGCCCAGCCCTGAAGGGAGGCCAAGCTTCCGCAGGGGAAGCTGGCTGCATATAGCTCACAGTGTGGCCTTCCAAGGAGCAGGTCCCTTAAAGGAGCAGAAACAAGAACCAAGGGAAATGACAGTTGGTTTGGCTTCTCGCCGGGTCCTCAGACAGATGGTGCTGGCCTTGTGAGGACTGCTGGTCCTCCTTCTGGCGGGGGAGTCAGAAACAGCATGTCCGGAGGACAAGGCCAGAGGCCAGGCTGCTCCAGCTGATGCTTGCTGTGGATGTCCTGCTGAGTTGGCATTTGTTGGCAGGGGGGAGCAGCAAGGGCTTGACAGGGTCACTGTTTTGTTCTCACCCTTTCTCCATGACTGTGCCTGAGGTCTATCTGCACAGAGCCTCCCTTAGGTTAATTGAAGGAAATGTTGATGCCAGTCCTAGGTTAAGAACAACCAAGTCCAAAGACAGCTTAGCTGAAATAAAACTTCTGGATAGGAAACTACTGTTTCCAGAAATATGGAGCAGACATACTTTTCCACATTCCTCCTTCCAAGTAAAATTAAAAGCCCTAAATATTTCATAGAGACAGAGATATTATTTATAGAATATCTATCTATGATTTATATCATCTATCCATCTACATCATCTATCTTAAAAAAAAAAGATTTATTTAGGGGCACCTCTGTGGCGCAGTCAGTTAAGCTGCTGCCTTCAGCTCAGGTCATGATCCCAGGGTCCTGGGATTGAGCCCCACATAGGCTTCCTGCTCAGCAGGAACCTGCTTCTTCCTCTCCCTCTGACTGCCACTCTGCCTACTTGTGATCTCTCTCTCTCTCTTTCTGTCAAATAAATAAAAACTTTAAAAAAAAGATTATTTGAGGGAGAGAGAGAGAGAGAGAATGCATGAGTAGGGGTGGGAGGGTCCAGAGGCAGAGGAACAGAGAGAATCCCAAGCAGACTCTCTGCTGAGTGGGGAGCCTGATGCCAAGCTTGATCTCATGACCCTGAGATTAGACCCAAGCCAAAATCAAGAGGCACCCAGGCGCACCCTATTATCTATCATCTATCTATCTATCTATCATCTATCTATCTATCTATCTATCTATCTATC